>CALYDF020006400.1:0-13462 GCA_944474145.2 Dicrocoelium dendriticum
TAGTTGAGGTGTTTTTAATGTTACCATTTGGGATTACGAGATGGTCCTCATTTTCTCATCTGTAACACGCAAATGAACTTTTGTAGTAGGAAATTGAGTATTGCCATCCCAAAAACCTTGCCGTGAGGCGTTTTCGGGCTGGTAACACCCAGTTTCCATCTAATTCAGCTACGATCCTAGTGATCGAATGACCATGGTTCACCTTAGTGGGAAGCGCGGTCTACATTGAGATTGCGCGTCGCAGTCCATCCACACAACGTGTACTTTAATAGGACCCTCCTATATTATGTAGCAGTTTAATCAGCTCGTGTTGAAGTGCCGCAGTTTGTTGTGGCCATTCCTCTACCATGGATCAGAGTAACATGAAACGCTGCTTGCCAAGATTTCAGTAACACATTATTTCACGTCTAACTACGTGAGAACAGATCACCTGCCTCTATGACCAAACAATGCTCAACTTAGCGTTCGATGGTGAAGCTTAAAAGCCCCACACCACAATTGTGCGACGGACAAATCAAAGTCCAGTCTGCAGTGAACAATACAAAAACCTTCCCTTGGGTCGAATACGAGTAAAAGTTTGATGCTTGCAGTCATTCGGTAACGGGTTGATTTCGGAATGTCACAATTTGAGGTCTTTCACGGTTTCAGTAACCTCTTACATCTCCTAAGACAACCCACCGCTAGTATTCTGCACAATCACAAAATGTTAACCCCTGAGATACAGGTTGCAAATGACCACAAATTGACCATGAAGGTATGTTGGCGAGTGCACGTGTTTAAAGCAAAATCTCTGGGCAAGCAGCCGAGGCGCCGATCGCCCATGCGGAGCCAAAGCATGGCCGGTGAGCCGCAACTCAACCGCATGGATTGGACGAATACGTATCCAACTGGATGCACCGGCCAATTAGCACAATATAGGAATTGCATGATTGGTCGTTAGTTGGCCCTTCAGATGTTTCCACGAGAGCTTTACATACTGTTCACGAATGTTCCATTTGAACTTTAACTTGAACCGTGTGATCAGCCAATACACATCGTTTCCCCTCTGCTCGTCCGAAACCGGTCTTCTCACTTTCTCGTGGGGGCCAGCGATCTCGAGTTCAGAACAAGAGCCAACCGTCAATTCAGGCGAGGGACGACCACTTCAGCACGCTATTTCAATCCAACCAGGCTGTGATTTGCAACTGGGAGCCATGGCTACAGCTGTGATGTCTTCAGAGAAAATCAAACAAAAGGGCGAACTGAATAACGAAATAATGTGCGTTGCTCATCTGCCCCTCAGCTGCCCCCTCAATCTAAGTCAGATCGAGTGGGTGGCTCATGATCGAACCTCGTCCATGGTTCTGAGTCCGTTCACACAACTGACCAATTCCCGCCACCCCACCGCTAGATTTGTTGGTGCGCAAGTACTGTTCGCTGTTTCTCGGATCAATCGGCTGTCCCATCCCCCTCCGGCGGCTGCACATAGGCTGCGGTTCGTCCTTGTCAGCATCACCAAGTCAGTCTTCGCCCGTGCAAACATGACTAAACTGTCCGAGAGCCGATTGATCGGCTCGCGTGAGTTCCGTTTCTCCTGTGTCCACGCAGCCATGCAGACAGCATGTGTCGGCTGCCAGAACGCACTTGGCGCTATTCTGGAGGAAAATGAACCCCAGTTGAGCAGCTGCTTCAGTTCCGTCCTAACATCCCCTGTGCATTTTGACCCAATCACACGGTGTGAACCAACTGGACTGCCCCATAGTGCTATCTACCGCGAGTTGAGGTTTAAATTTAGTCACATTAAATGCGACGTCAACAGAAGCGGGTGGAACCTGGGTTTTGACATAACTGGGACGGACTACCAGGCGCCGGTCATTAGATGAATCTGATTGTTACATGATCATGCCTACATAGGCGTTTCTCGCATTGCACGAGAATAAAGAATTTATTTATTTATTTACCCTTAGATAATTCAAGAAGAACACTGCACCTGATTGAAGGTTTCGTGTGGCTTAGTCTGGGCAACTACCACCAAATTAGCTGCACCCTGTCTCAATCACGGAGGCAATAGGTCTGTTTAATGTACCACCGGTTCCAGCGATTTAGCTGGCAGCAGCACAGATGTACGCGAAGCGACTAATCTATGACATACGGTATTCAGCGGTGTCGGAAATCGTCGCATTGCTGACGAGTTGAGATGCTGATCAGAACGCCGAAAACCTTCAGTCTACCGCGGTGCGTACCGAACCGTAATAGTCCAGCACTCGACTCCAGGTTTCATAGTTGAGACCACTGAATGTCCATCACTGCAACTGGCTTCCAAAAGGACCTCGGCTGTATGTTGGAGAGTTCAGCGTGGACTTGCAGTGTACTCTCATGGCTATCGGCTAATTAACCGCAGAGGCCGTCCGGTATGAGCGAGTCAAGCTGTCGCTATCAAAATAGATTTTCAACTCACTTCGTCTGACTTACAAACTCACAATTCCTTTGTTTCCTTCAATAACGATGGTCGCGGATGGGCAGCCTTTCGTAGCTTATCAAAAGAGTCAAAATTATACTGTAAATCGGGTATATGGATTTACCATTTTAATTACATTGACCTGACTGCTCATTACCTCTCCAGTTTATGCTCAACACAGCTGAAAAACAACTACCTACTGATAGTCAATCTATCCGACTGAATTATCGGGGCTTGTTGTGATTGATTGTCATAAACCCCTGTCTGTCGGGCGACGCGCATGACTCGGGTATGGATAAAGATTCGTGTAAACAAGCGGATCATGAGCTTGGCCGTATTTACACATCACAGCCTTGTTCTGTTATGTGTTGTGTTTTAACCTACAGTAATGCGCATCAGTATTGTGATTAACAAATCCAATCAAATAACTGCAGCATCTTAACAGGCAACAAATACCTCTTAACCTTGCACGTCCACGCCAGAGGAGTAGCAAGGGGGCGGTCAGCCCCGGGGAGCATGTGACAGGGGCGGTACTTTTATTACCATCGATTGTTAGATGCCAAATATAAAGGTCTAAATTTCTGGATAAGATGGGGGTTGAATAGTTTAGATACGCTGGATGACCACCAACACCTTTCCGCCGTGTGTTGCACTTGTGCAAACATTCTTCCCAAAGATCCCCTTACTTGTCCCATTGTGGTCACTTTCACCAAACGATGATCTATTTCAGATAAAACTAAAGTACAGTTTACCCTGAGCCGATTGTGTGGCTTTCACGTGTCTGTTCTGCCCTCAGGTTTGTCACCACCGCGGGCGACAAAAGTAGTTGCTACCTCACTGGTCCACTGGTCTATTACGGAAGGACAGGCCAGTTGGGCTAAGAGAATGTGGGTCTGTAAATGCCAAATATAGCTATTAGTTGTGCGATCCAGCAGACTGAATGCAAAATAAGTTACGTTTCCATCCACATTAATCAGTGCGCTCTTCAAAGCGCTATTTTGTTACTTAATGAGACGTAGGAACAATGTCCCTTACTCAGTGAGTAAATGCAAAGAATTGAATTAATACGTTAACATGCTAGCTGTCATCTCAATGTTGCTTCCGCTGTGCAGGTGCTGGCAACTTCACAGTATAAATGGCCTGCATGTGCCATGGTGTTGGTCGTGCGACAGCAAAGCGTCAGTACTGGATCACTGTGGCACACAAACCATCGCACCATGTTGAGGTCCAGTCTCTTCGGGATGGGGAACGCTGCTGATACCAATGTTGTTTCTCAAAGAAAGACATTTGTCAAAGTTAAACTCACCAGAGGGGCAGTACTGACATTGGTTAGGATCTTGCTGGCATAGACAAGGTAGATAACCCTCTTGTGTTCCGTTGCACTCCACGCGGATATGTAAACGATCTACATAGGGGTCAGAATGGGTAAACATAATAAATTGCTGTGTGAGGCCAGCTAGACGCTGCTGGACAGATTCCAAGCCAAGCAATTTAGCGAAGAGGTAGAAAAACACACATTTGTAACACATTTGTAAAGTTCATATAGCAAGAGGAGCACTCCTAAGGAATAATAGATCAGTGGACCATATACAGGACAAAATCCAACAATTTTCCAGAAGCCACTGGAATAATTGCATTGGTGCGTTCACATTAATGTGTTCGGACAATCCAATGCTGTTGTCGGTAATAGAGAACAAGAGAGAATGAAGGCCATTCAAGAAGGTCACAGGAACATATAAATAACGATAGTGTGCGCCGTGTAATTGCGTTGTATTTTGCGGCCACCAAACTGGTGACCGAAGCTTTCTTGGACAGGTACTCCGAGCGGTCGGGGTCAAACTGGCCAATCAAAGCGACACGGTGCGACCTTGGTAACCATAAGACCATTGGAATGATGTGTAGATGCTTCCCAGAATCCAAGACAGTGCTATTCATGCTGATACTTGGGACTTATGGTTCAGGTGCTTGGTCCGCAAACTCAGTGCCGCAGGTTTGTATCCCACTCCAACACAGATTTGGGCGGCGCTAAAGTATCCCAATCAGAGTAAGACGGAGCTGCATTGCAGAGAGGTTTTGGTTGTGTATCGCTGACCTCTCTTCATGCTGACACCTTCTTTTCGCCAATAGAAGGCAATCATAAACATTATCAGGAGAACTGAATGAACAAGCGATAGCTCTTAGGGAAACAAGTTCCGACACTTGTTGTGTCGCAGCAGACACCTTCACCCCACGATCGCAAGAAAGAACTCCAAAAATATGCCGGAAAATAATCGTATGCATTGGATCATATCTGTTGAAATGGTTTTAAGAATGCTCTGAAGGGAAGCTACTAAAAGACATTTCAACCAACCATATTGCTAGAAGCATGCAAGCAAAATGAAGCCAATGATGCGTGCTCAACAAAGGAACCAATAAGAGACACGCACGAACGACTAGAGTGTTAGCAGCCAAGTGACATTGCGATCCTAGAGCAAAAACAGTGACCATAGGCAGCTAACAAAATTATCGGAATGATGCGTCTAAAAAATGTCACTGACATCGACAGCTGAACGAAACAAATCGGTAACTAAGAAAGTTTTCCAAAAAATGTATGTGCAGTACGTATGTGCAGTACGTGTCTCCCTAACGACACTCTAGTTTGCGGTTGACAACTGTCTATAGTAGCATGAAATAACTAGAGCTCTCTCACTATAGTGACTTTAAATTGTCTCACAGCTGAAGGCAAATTTGGTGTTAAACAGCAAATCAGTCTTGATGCTCACCCTTTTGTAAACAGGCATAGCACGGTCGTTCTTTCGGCGGGCAGTTTATGATAACTTTGTCAGGTTGAACCAAAGCTTGGAGATCCGCTGAAAGAAGTCAGTGGAGACAAAGGACTTAAAGAGAGCTAAGCAAACATTGGAGGTTAAATGAGTACCGCATGCTTGAATACATCTGTGTAAGTAAGTTGACTTTATGAATAAACCATGGGTAATCAGTTCAATTCACCTTGTCACATTTAGCAAGTGCTTGAGACCGATGGCTTTAATTCGCCTCACTACAATGACAACGATGTTACTCTGAGGTTGGTAATAAAGTTATTGCGCTTTTTGTTAATTTTAATTTTATCCGCTTTATTGCTGAAGGAATTTTAATAAGTTAACTTGACCCTATATATCAGTTTGAAGCACCTTTAACGCTCTAGCTATCGGTAGCCGTAGTTAACCCGAAAAAGACATTTTACACTTTTCCTGAACCTTTAATGCGACATGGACAGAGGACAAATTCGCACTATGTTCTGGTCAAAATGTAGCGGAAACTGCTCGCGACAAGAGCAACGCATTTGGTTCTGGAACACTAATGACCGAAACACACAATGTTGGTTCCAAAAATCTCGGAAAATTTACTAGGGGCTTGATGTTGAAGAGCATTATGGACAGGCATCGGAACGGAACAATGACCAATTGAGGGCTTTCACTGAAGCCTTGACTTGGCAGCATCGCACGTAACATTTTCAAACATTTACGGGATATTGTACTGTCCAAAAAACTTTATAAGTGGGTGCCGCACGAGTTAAATGAAAATCGAAGACACCGTTGTTCTGCGCATTAAAAATGACTCGTTGTTCAATCGGAATGTGATGTGTGATGAAAAGTTTGTCCTTTACGACAATCGACACAGCACTACTTAATGGGTGGACCACGATCAAGCTCCACAATCCTTCCCAAAGTCGAAGTGGTACACAAAAAGAGTTTTGTTGACTGTTTCGTGGTCCGCGAGTGGTCTTTTCAATCACAGCTTGCTGAATCCAGGCGAAACCATTACGGTGGAGAAGTATTATCAACAAATTGCCGAAATGCACCGAAAAATTCAACACGTAGGTCCGGCAGTGGTCAACAGAAAAGGACAAATTCTTCCCCACTATAACACTCGATCGACCATTGCACAACCAACCCTGCGGAAGCTGCACAAGCTGAACTATGAAACTTTGCCTCATTCACCATAATCTCTGACCTCTCGCCTACCGAGAACCAATTGTTTAATTACCTGAATAATTTCCTCCGACAAAAATGTCTTAGAAACCGCATTCGACGAGTTCGTCGCCAACCGGAATGTTATTCATCTGGGACAAACAAAATTGTTTTCCATCGGCTAAACTATTTTAAAACAAAGTTTATTTCGTTTAAACTATTACGTTTTAGCCAAAATATGTGCATTCAAATTTTGAGATTTAAGAATGCAGTGACTACATTAACAGCCTAATAATTGTAACGACTAAGTAATGATAGAAATCAAAGAAAAGGGAGAGAAATGTGAATGCGAACAAGGCAAACGACGCCATAGACATTGCGTGGAAATCAAGTGTCCTAAGCAAACTGGTGGATACAAGTACGTTGTTGGCTATGTTACAGTGGTGTGTGCGACAGGATTTTATACCAATGGCGCAGATGATACTGGGAACCCTATCAAGGAAGACGACACACACCGACCGAATCGAGATTTCTGTTCGTTCCTTATGCGTTTCACTGCTGATCAACTGGATGCCTTAGAGTTTAACGCCCCAACCAACCATAATGCCAAATAATAGATTAAAAACAAGATTTTTGCAAGTGTGAAAAAGACAGAACGTGAGCAAAAGTGGCAGTTTGAGGAAAACAGAAGAGGGTTGACTCCATTAGCACTGCTTTCATAACCCGGCGGCTTGTTCGCAGTGCAGCAACCCCATAGGAGCAATAAGTTGAAGGCACTGGAGAATGAAGCATCACAGTCTCATGAGGATTTAAACACGAAATTGGTACTTACCTTGAACGTTCAATTATATGACCACATAAAACGTATCCGCATCTTTGTGTTTGTCTCATAGCCTTCACCAGTCACATACCCCTAGGCCAACCAACATGAGATCAACCATGACTTGACCAGCCGTAAGGATATCCCTCAATAAAGGGTAACACTAGGTGTTATAACACCCACACCCAATGTTAGACTAGCCAACGTGTGAAGATGTAGCAGAGTCTGTGCCGACACACCAGAAGACGACTAGGAGACAGTGGTGTCTTAATTCAACTACAGTTATCAGGTTCGGAACCCAGTAGTGAAGTTTTCGAAACCCGAGTCTCATCCGGTGCCGCAGGTGATGGAGTATTCACGGCGGACAACCGTTAGGGGACAGATTGACTGCTGAGCTCGGTCGTAGATGGACAGTGACCGAAGGACATGGATCTAGTAAATATTGGACGTGACATGGAAGCTCGAATTGGTAGTAGTAGCAGTAGTCATCTCAACAGTCTAGTAAATAGATATAAAGCCTACGAAAACCATGGAAATTAACAGATAAGGGGCAGAGTCGCCGCGCCATAATCATCGTGGCACACATTTAAAGGTGAGCAACACAATTCAGCTATTGTGCCGCAGGAAGAAAGGAACATTTGACAAAATAGAACAACCATTTTTGGCTTGTTTTTTCCACGCCGATTTTTCCCTTTTTTGTCATCTTCAATGTTTGAAATAGTACACATGTGAATCAATACGATTCTGTACATGATTCTTCCACTGGCGCCGGTTGCGGGCTATCTTCAAGAGTGTTAAGCCATTGGCACTCCGCATCTTTGGGTCCCCATCCTGGGGGACGTAAGAGTCCAACGGCGGCCAGACGTGACGTCAGCGACTTCATGTGCTGTCGACAAGTGGAAGGCTGATCACCACGTGGTCATCACGAGCCAGGTCCCTGACGAGCGAATAGAGCGCAGCGCAGCAAACGCTCAGGTGCCATGCGTAGGACGTGACCGAGCCATCTCAAGTGGCGCAGCAAAATCAGTTTGTTGAAGAGAATACTCGCATTCCCCAAGATACGACGTCGAATGTCATCACTGTGACACGACGTCGCCACCGAACACAAGCAACCCACCTTAAGCAACCGCTGTCGAAGGCAAAAAGACAACGCATGTCTGCCACGCGAAAAGGCCACGACTCGCTCCTAAACCACAACATTGAACGAACACACGCCCTGTAAGCGCGGCCCTTTAGCGAGAATGAGACGTCGCGGCGACACCATAAGTGCCTCAGATTGGCAAACGCTAATTAGGCTTAGGCGATGCGAAGAGATACTTACTTGCTGATAGTGCCGTCAGCAGAAACACAGCTCCCAAGGTAGCCGAAACTATTTACCTGTCCAAGTTGTGCACCTTCAAGAGTGAGCACGGGAGCAGGTTTAGGACAACTCTGGAGCAGCACTTCACACTTCGATGGAGAGAAACTCATGCCATAGTTAGATGCTTCAATCGCCAAACGATTCAGAATGAGTTGCCATACCCTGAGGATCGTCACCAAGTCGGTCGCGCGCTCACCAGGTAGAAGCTCTAGGCCAAAATGTTGAAAAGCTTCCAGAGCACTCAACAGAACGTCTTCAGTTGCGAACTTGAAGAGGAGTGGGGAAATACTGCAGCACTGTCGCACAACCCTAGTGACAGTGAAGAGCGAGGAAAGCTTGTCGTAGACCCTCACTCTGCCGAGGATTTGAAGGTAAAGTACGGATAGGACGGCGATAAACTTCCCTAACATCCCGTTCCTTAGCAAGCAAAGCCATAACGCAAGTCAATCAACCGGGTCAAATACGGTCGGTATGCCTAAGATTGCGGTGATAGTGGGCCTGTGATAAATGTGGCGATGTTCGAGGAGTTGGCGGAGCGTGAAGATTTGATCCACGCATCCACCGTCAGGACGGAAACCAGGTTAATTTTCGCGGTAGTATGATTCATGTATTGGGGATGGTCTACGAGCAGAATGGTTGACAATAGTATAAAGGCAACTGAAATGTGACTAATTTCTTGATGATAAACGCATGAAGTGCGTGCTCCTTTCTTGAAAATGGGGACAATAACCGATTCGCCTCAAGAGTAAGGCACATTTTCTTCATGCCTGATTTTTGCGAGCAACGCGGTCAACTGGTAAATGGTTTCCATTCCGCCGTACCTGAACAGCTCCGAAGGAAGCCTGTCTAAACCGGCAGCCTTGATTCGTTTCAAGCGTCGAATCACGCGGTAGACTTCCGCTTCGCTGGGTTGATTCAGTGGGACGATCCAGCGTAAACAACAATGTGTACTGCATGTGCTGATGAACGGTGGAGGTCAGTTGAATTGCGCCTAAAGGTATTCGGCTCGACGGTCCTAACGTCTCTGTTGGTTGTTGATCGGAGACTCATGCGCTTCGCAAATAACCCCACTGACACCGAGCTTCCTGAGGCCAATGGACCGGATGAGTTGGAGAAGCTTGCGAGTGTTGCTGGAGAGCACATCAGTGTCCATCAGCAAATCGCGCTAAGAGCACCAAGCCTTGCGATCCTTACACAGGCTTTGGTTGAGTGGCCGGTTGGCAGAACGGCGCCGCTGGTTGCCATCTGATTCCGCCGGGATATCTTTGCGGCGGTCGAACAGCTCCAGAGAGCGAGCAGAGATTCAAGCCTGTAAGGGGCCTCGATGTGGGCCGCAGCGTAATTGTCCGGAAATGGTCATCGCTTTCTGTATACCAGCCCAATGTTGCTGTATGTCTTGCGGTGGATTGCAACTGAAGGGCAAGTGAAGACTGCGAGCTCGCCTGGACAGAGGAATCAGTTAATCTGTTTACATCAATCTTGGGGGACCCCCAAAACATGTGCAGATTTTCGCACAGACCAGTGTATGATGTGCATCAACGATGGTAAACCAAAAGGACCTGTAGTCCAGTACGTTGGCACGCCCTCTGAATCTGATTGTAATGTGATCAATTTGAGACCACGGCTGTGTTGGCGAAGGGGGACGCCATGTTGCGGAATGCTTATTCGCACGCCTGAAGTCAGTGTTCGACAGAAACAGTTGGTTGTCTTCGCACAATGTGAAAAGCCTCTCTCCGTTATCAGAGCAGTTTTCATCTAGCGCGTGGTGATCACTAAGGTGGCGTTCGTATGATAGCAGACGGCCAACGCGTGCATCGAAATTCCCAACAAGGACAACGACATCCGACTTCTTCGATTTAGTCAAGAGCTGATGTAGCTCTAGATAGAAGTCATCTTTGACCGAGCCACTACTGTAATGTGTTGGAGCGTACGCGGAGATCACAAACAAGTTGTGTCTCTCTTCGCGGCGCTTGCTTACTCTACATGAACCCCGAAGCCGAAGAGCACATAGTCGGCTGTTAATCGGGAATCAGTCTAGTTGTGCCGCCTAGGCCTTGGTACTTAGTTCTGTACGTACACCAGCCAAACCCGCTGAGGCTGCTTCTGGATCTCCAGAAAGACGCAGGTGATATGTGGCTTTGTACCCAGTGGGGAATGTCAATTTAAGCACAATGCAGTGAGCTTGGAATCGGTTTCTGGAAGGCAACAGACGTCGATATCGAGGGACCCTAGGGTGCACGCTAGACAGGCTTGCTGTCCAATCTGCATGAGTGTCCGAACGTTGAAGCAGGTCAGACAGAACGAGGACCGGGTAGAATAAGAGCCATAGGTAGAACTCCACTGTTCACGGCACGACCAGAATCGCAGCCAGATTTTTGAACACATGAATCGGGTAACGGAAAGTAAGAATTGTTAGCAAACAATTGGTGTGTGATGAAGTCGCGTGAATGAGAGAAGCAGAAACGGAAGTGGATGAGGACGTTGTAAAACAGTCCATGGCCGTGTGAGAGGGCGTGATACTACCCGGTTGCCCAAGCCGAAGTAGGGAATTGACTTAGGGGACCCTACCACGAGACTTTAGTTAAATAACCTACCCGCAAGGCAGCAAGACGAATTCAGAGAATCGTGACCATTAGGAGTCGCTAGCTGTATGTCCATTTCATACGTCTTTCATTTGCTCGGTTACCAAACAGGCGCCAAATACTCCACATGAAATCGGTACAATTGCTGGACTATAATGTCCACCGAGGGGGAACACTGTCGCCTAACACTTCACTGAAACGGGGTACACCAGAACCACCCAGTTGACACCACGAGGAGGTAGTTCGGCAAGCCAGCCCAAATTGGTGAATTCCCGGGTTCCGACCATCGCCCCAGAGAACAACAGGAGTCTTTGCTTATCACAGTAAAGATGGTCATCGCCATCTGTTGATATCTGTCAATGACGATCTCCGTTGCAGAGCTCGCATAGCTTCGCGAGACAAGCAGGGTTCGTCTGCCCTCGTTCCAGTAACACTAGCACGGCGCGAAGACTGAAACCGTGCAGGTTACAGCTGGACTTTCATCATGGATGCTACTGATGTGTGTCAACGTAAACAACGCAGACTTTGCCTAATCTCGCCTTAGTGAATCTGGTGTATGGTGCACTAATCCAACTGAACTATCCTCAGGGCACAACTGCATCTACCGCCCCAAGCCACCCTGAGTTCAAATGTTCCTTTCTAGACAGTGTCACTGCGTGGAAACTCATGCGCAGCTCTGACGCTCACCGTCCTCCACAGCTTTTGCAATAAGCGGCTATAATATCGACCTATAAATATGAGGCTGTAGAAGGCATGAGTTGCCTTCGACTGAGTCAGTAAACGAACTCATAACATCAGACAATCGTTCTTTGCTGGGTCTCGGTGCAGCCGTGCGAGGTTACACTTTTACCGTACCGATCCGAATTCAATTAGCTACTCTACGCTTGGAATAAAGTCGGGAAAGAGCGTATCGTCCGTTGTGATGGGGAGTCAAAATGACTAGGACACGTCAAAACAAATTAATGACAGTGTTATACTCGAGCCATGTCCGAATAGTGTGAGGATTTGAGGTCGATGCTGCCACAATAACAAGGGCTAACGTGCCTAATAAACGAAAAATTCTCCAGTTTTTCCATTCAGTCACTCCAATGGCGTTCTGAATGAGTAGACCAGGACCCTGGCAGCACTGCCGAGTTCAGGTGCAACCCCATGCTAACACGATTTTCCAATCCTGATGCAGGTTACTGGATGAACTGTTCATAGCTGACTTGGCCAGCCAAAATGATGGGTGCTGTTTCGCAAGTTGGGCACCATGGAGCACCGATGGTACACCAAATTTATTCTACCAAAAAATCCTTGAGGTTTTTCACTTACCGAAGCGATCCAAACGGTGTTGTAGATGCAAAGTGAACAGCCCTCACTATTCAGCACCCGTCCAGTGTCTCCAGCTGGCCATGTGTAATGCCAACGACTTCCTCACGTACGCAGTAACTGTCAGACCTGGATGCGGACGATCTCAAACTACCGAGAATCAGTTCAAATGCGTTGTCTTCATCTCTTGCCTGCATTTCGCCAAGGATAATGACAACTGAACACATCCTCTTCGTGGTGTAACAAGACAGCACGGTTACACTCCAGAAGCTAACTGAGGAGTGCCAGCCTAAAGAACGACTTCTGCATCCGGTCTGGTCCAAGGAGTTGCGGAACATGTGTCACCATCTTTCGTGCTGCGCACTCAATGCGACCGAGCGAAGCCTCTATCTTCTCGGTGTCTATACTATGGCACATGACACTTCCGTCGATACTGCTCGTTCCACAGGTACTGCTACCAATGCTGTAGCCGAATAGGGAACCGAGATGGCCCTTGCAGTCTTGCGCCAATCGAGAGGGGCAAACATGACCTGGCTTTCACCCTCAGTCCGAAGAAAAGGTTCAGAGATAGACCCCAGTCGCAGGTGTAATTCGGTTGGCAGCTCAATGAGCTTGCTCACCACATGCCAGGTCAATGCGTCTGACCGAGAGAAGTTCCTAGATGTCTTGATTAACGGTCAACCAGTTTGAGTACAGTTGTACACTTCCTGGAACATCATGATCACTTTCGAAACACTCGAGCGATCACTTGCTAACTGCCTTCCCAGGCAACTTCCCAAAACCCCACCAGCACCTGCGGTGATCGTGTGCAATTAACGGGGCACATACGATGCTCTACCTCCTTCAAAGGCACCATACTTGGCAGGACCAGCAACATCACGAGGTCGGAATTTATCGTTTCCAGTCTCGATTGGTTCGAAAACCTTGGCTTGGGTGGTCCGCAGGTTCGGGTCATTGGCGATGAGACACAACCTTAGGCAAGGCCGAACGACCAAACCGCCG
>CALYDF020006401.1:0-13446 GCA_944474145.2 Dicrocoelium dendriticum
TTAAGGGCTTTGATCGCGTTGCGGAACTCGGAGGCTCTAAACAAACCGTCCATGCTTCGTCCTGCATTACCTGAGTAGGATGAGGTCCGGGAGCAGGGGGCCAGCTGAACTGATCTTGAGAATATTCCGCCCAAAGAGCCATACGGCGCTCTTTATTGTGTATCAGTGAGTACGCTTTGTGTCTGATTGTCTCACTGACGCTTGGTTACCTGAGACCAGTGGTTTGGATCAGCTGGAAGAGCTGGCGGTAAATGCCTACTGCTCCTGCCTACTCCATTTTTTGATCCCTGCTGGTCCACGAGGCTTGCTTGACAGCACGTAGGCTCTGCTTTAGTTCACGCCTAATAGCTCGTCTGGTCACATTGTGTTCAGAGCCATCCGTGAGGTGTCTTTTAGATTCCAACAGCTTCACGGACCTCTGGGATATCCAGTGACTGGTGCGGTGACGATGGATACTGCTACAAGCAGATGCTTCTGCGTCGTGCATAGCGGCCGAGATCCTATTCCACTGAAGTTCAGTGTCCTTAGGACAAGACACCAGAAGTTCTGTATGCAGTGGTTCTTGATAGGCTTGCCTGACCGAGGACTGAGAAATTTTATCTGTTGCCAATCGTAAGGGACGCTTGGGGCGCACCCCCGTAATGTTTATGGAGAAACGACAGATTACCAAGGCATGATTAGAGTCGACACAGGTACTCCAGTACGAGCGGCAATCCAGGATGGTACCACGCCATCTGTAACTTATGGCTATGTGGTCAATTTGGGTCCATCGCTGGCCAGCTACAGGAGGATGCCAAGTGGCACTTCGGCGCCCACTGTGTCTAAAAGCAGTGCTACTAAGAAACAACTGGTGCTCTGCACACAGTTGCAGCAGACGCTCACCGTTGTCAGTCCGTTCCGAGTTAAGCCCGCAATTACCAACCAGCTGAGCTTCTGAAGAGCTCAGACGCCCTACTTGTGCGTTCATATCCCCTGCATGTACTATAATATCTGAACTAGTAGCACTGCGTAGTAGCGCGTTCAGTATGTCATAGAATGTGTCAGTGGGAGCATAAGCGGAAATCACAAACAAACAGCGTTTTGTATTAATTCATGAATCAAGCCTAGCTGATGTCGTCAAACGGACTGTACATAAACGGCTGTTCACCGAAATCCAATCAACCAACGATGGCTCAGCCTTGGAGCTTAGAATGATACATAGGCCAGCTTGACCCGTGGGTGCTGCATCGGCGTCTCCGGATGCGCGCAACCAATAACGAGATGATAAGTCGGGTGTAGTTAATTAAATAACCCCGTTAGTGTCATTGATCCTAGTTTCGGACACACAACACACATCAATACCCAGTGTATCCAAGGTGCGTGCGAGTGCAGCCTGCTGACCTGTTTGTCTTAGAGTGCGAAAGTTAGATGTCGCCACGGAAACGGGATAGCGTGGCCTCATAAGGGACTTTTGCCGATAGGCGTCCGATATGTGCGGTGGGATGTTGGCTGCAGATGTTTCTACTCCAGTGGCACTTCGGTTGTTGTCAACTAAGCAGGGAATTATAGAAGGAACGTTAGCAATGGGGGTCGGGATGGGAGTAAGAGAAACGGGTGGAAAAGAAAGAAGGGAGGCGCCAGTAGTAGCTTGTTTTCGCTTATCCGCCCTGCTGTATGCAACAGATATGGCGACCTAGATAATCTGCGCGACGGCCGATGCAGGATGAAATTTATATTTGAAAAAAAGTCATGGTTGTATGTGGGCAGCGATACTACCAGGGCGCCCTGACCTAGACAGGAGGACGATTGGGGTCTTCATCCAAAGCCTTTGGCTCAAAAGCCTGTCCTCAAGGCATTGGGGAGTTGGCAAAGATTGAGTTGTACAGTAAAGGACACCGTCCCATTTCAAAACCCCCAACCTGGAGGACCAGGAGACTGAGATTTTCCGATCTCTCACCGCTGACCAATCTGGTAGGAGTAGCTCTCAAGGTGCCCGGGGGCACCACTAAGTATAGCTCAATGGGTGAATGAGGTACGCAAACCGTCGCACCACGTTAAGGTCCAGTCTCGTTGCGATGGTCCAGTCTCGTTGCATTTCACTATGGCTTGGATCCAAACCTTTGATAGTTTTTGGTCTTTAGTAATGATATCGTAAAGAAACTGCTTCAGACATTTTACTGTTTGTCGACCATATTAAAGTTTGATGCAGAATTCAAGTAAATGCTGAGTAACATCTGGTAAAAAGTAACCTATACATAGTACGTTAATGGCCACCCCACTATGGATTGCATCAAGATGTTGTGCACAAAACACTCCATACGACACCGTATAACCTTTTCATACAGGCTAGGGACACATGTACTTTACCAATCTTCCGTCGAACCTGTTTCGAGTATGCTGATTCAGGTTTACTTAGGTTCCTTCAGGTATTCAGAAAAGGCCTCAAAATCTTGTAACCAACATGTCGAGTTGTTGTGACTAACGTTCGGACAAATTGAGCTCTTTATTTTTCGATAGTTGCTCAATGCTTATGTTCACTCCCAGGTAAAATGAGCAATTTCTGCGTGGATTCCATGGCTAAAACAAGACTTTAATGTACCGGCGCAGCCTCCACATCAGGAATCTAAGTTTGGCGCTGGAATGCGCAATCTCCATTATGAACGAAGCAGAAACGATCGGGTTATTCTACGGAAGATTCAGCGATTACGAATTCAATTGATGATGGTCTTCTTGATACTGCACAATCCAAAATATGTGTTCGCTAGTTTTTCAACTCAGCAGGAATACAAACCTAAAAGTTGACTCACTGAAGTTCCCAGAGCAAATTAGCTATTTAAATTTCCGACGGAATATTTGTTCTTTTTGCGTGTCACACGTGGAATGATATCCCCAATAAGTGGCCTCTGCACCGACACTAGCAATATTCATAAAAAGTATAATGACGCACCCATCAACGTACACTATGTTACTTAGCAATGGGTCCGCATCCTATGCCTAGAATATGGTTTGGATTTATTTGCCGATACATAGGGGTGCTGTAGAAATACGCGGACTGCAGGACTACAACGAAAAAAACAATAACTGGCACTTTTCATATCAATGTAATTATTTAGTAGAATGAGTCAGAGGAATCAGATTTTGAGTGAATCGTTCTTTTGGTAATTTTCATCCGACGCGAAATATTACCTGGGTGCTAACTATATCTGATTGGACTGCGTATTAATCAAAATGTTTAGTTCCAACAGGAACAAATCAATAATTCACGGGGTGAATTTAGGTGGAAAATTTTGTACAGGAGATAGCACAGCAGAGGATGTAGGTCACGGTAGAAATAAAGACGCACAAACGGTTTTGGTATTCACAATTCTGGCATGAGATGGGGAATATGTATGGCTTAAAAATAGATAGGAGATGGCTTCTGAATCCGAAATATTTGCCGTTCCTGCGTCACCGCACTCTAGAAGGTGCGACGGGATGGCGCTGCTTCTAGACTGGCTTCGCCTTTGTTAACCACCTCGGAATGTGTCTGCGAATCCTATGAGATAGGCGCCTCGTATGGCAACCAAAATATTGTGCTCCACATTAGAACGAGTACTGATCAACAAGCATTGATCTAGTCATTGGAGGCAGGCTGTCGTTCAAAGGTTTCGCGAATAAAGGCTTATTGAATTCTACCTTGGACAACCCGCAAAATACGTATTTCCATAGGCATCTTTCAGGCGTTTGGATAGGGTATCAGCCGCACTGTTGACTTTAAAAGGAAAACCACACTTAGTTCTCGCTTGGGTACCTTCATCCTCGGAGGTTTTATCTTGCGTTCTGTCAAATGTGTGAGGATGTATTTATCTGGATACCCATTCGCTCTTAGCGCGTGGCCGATACTCTGAATTCTTTGGTGATTCTGTCCTGGTTTGCAAATTCTAGGTGCCCGGAAGGCAAGAGTGCGGAATAGATTTCATTGCACTGCAGGGGTACCGCAATATAGAAGTTGATGTATTGTCCAGTGCAAGTTGATTTTCTATACATTGCACTGCTGAACGATCCATCGACGTTTCTGATGATATCCACTTCCTGGAACGGTAGTCGGCTTTCGGACTCGTGCTCACATGTGAATTGTAAATTTTGATGCGTATCATTAAAGGCTTCCAACAGTTTCACAGCATACGCTTACGATTTGCTGAGTATAAATGTGTCGTCTACATAAAGTATACGCATCTCGACTTCGCTGATGTGCGATCTTAGTGTAATATGCTACAACGTCGCCATAAGGACATCTGCTAGAAGGGGTCCCAGTGGTGATACCATGGTTACGCTATTAATCTAACGATACATCACCCCGTTTAAACTGAACGGCACGTTTAAGCTGCTTCTGAGTAACTTTCCTTCATAAGGTTTTCAAAAAGAGATTTACAGGGAATATATGATAAATTAACTCAGGAGAATTTATACTTTCTTTATGTGAACAAGTTTTTCTCATTCATTGCATAAACATTGGGGCATTTACTTATCGCTATTACAATTATGCATCCGAGCGATAGATTTGTTTCAGTCGGAGTTAAACATCCTGAACAATACGCCGCCCAATTCGGCACATTTCTCACCTAGTCATCACAATGTAATGTTTCCATTGGATAAGAATAACTGAAAAGAATTTATTGTTCAGAATCCGCCAACCTTGATTCATCTATGACATGGGACATTTTGGATGGCTAAAGATCAGCATACCCCGTGATTCAATTAAAGTTCCTGCTATTTTAAAGGTTTTAGAATATAATTTGCACTTTTATAGACTTTGATGTGACAGGGTTTCGCCCTGACGCCCTATCTTCATCAGTCCAGAAGAAACATTACTGACTGAGCTTGGCTTGTTATAGCAGCTAGAATAAAGATGTTTTCCGGGCAAAAATCAATACTTATCATGTCACGTAACATGAAGTTATTACCAAAATAAATTACGTATGATAATTTAAAAAATGTTTTGGTACACTCACTGGTGATTTAGTAAGAGTAGCGGAGAAGCTTGCGTATTAATAATATGACTCCATAAATCCATTAGTTTTCAGTTTGATGAGAAAACGTTTGATTGCGTTTAGTTACTCTTGGCTAAATGTTATAATATGAAGTTCAAATGCAACAACGCATTGTCGATTCGCATTTTCATATCGCCAGATTGTTAATAGAAGCGGCATAATTGGAGATCGTTTCAAGGCTGACACACTCAGAGGGAAAAGGAATTGCTACGGCATTCAAGCCGGTTGTAATGTATTATCAGTTACAGAGGATGAACTCTTAGTTTAGGATTATGCTTCAGTTCCAGCAGCGGAAGAAAAACGTGGTTTGAGTTCTTCAAAATCTGCTAATCCATTATGTGATGCAAACGCAAATGCCGATCTCGACAGCTGTGCAGTATTAGAGACTTCAGCCTAAGCGGATACGTCAGATGAAAGAGGTCCCAGAGGTTCTTGGTGGCCCTTCAGTGAGGATCTGGAGAACAACGACATCCTGTTTCTGCCACGGCTGCTACGCCTGGATAGCAAGTTTCACGTGCCGTCGCACATAGGCTTTTAGCATTTAGAGGAAGATTGTGGATTCAAGCAGACCGAATGCTCTGCGTAGAAGGGCAAATTGTTGTTTGCTGGTTCTCAAAGCCTCCTCCTGATGTTTTGAACATCCGAGAACTTCTTGTACGAGTATATCCATCTCACACGCCTGAGAGACCTAAAATATGTGATATCCAATATTGTAACGCACACCAGCTGGTGACGCATATGCATCAGTTGTACTTACCTGTGTTCCACTAAACATTAATATATGCAACCTAGGTTATGGTTTATATCGTGATCCTTATTGTTCCTAATTGCCTGTCATATTTTGACATCGTCGGATAAAAGTAGAAAATTTGAAGAGAATCCTTGCCAGGAATAAGCGCAGTCTAAGCACTGAAAGCTGTGCGCACTACAGTCCACATCAGTGTGATTAGAAAGCGGCTTCCTAACACACACTTGTAGCTTCAGTTTGTGATGAATGTTGCCATTGTAACCATGAACAAGATCACCGATTCCGTATCTCTGTAGTCTGTGGAATAGGACGCGGTGATCCAGGCAGTCAAAAGTTTGGAGAAGTCCAGAGAGATATCGTGAGCTCTGACCCCATTAGAATGACACTAGCTAACGACAACCCCCCATCAATGGATAAATGTGGTTACAGTTTAAAATCTTAAAGTGGTCATGCTATGGGAATTTGAGCATGTAACATTCTTAATTAATCCGTGTTATGGTTCATTCATATGCAAACAAAGTTGATGTTGCGCTTGGCATTAGTAAAGATAGTTGGACTTTTTCACTCCAACCTCAGTCCAACCGTCAAAATTGCTCAGACTGGACGTACCAAAGTCGTCCGTCTAATTTTCGATACTTCCATGCCGTCTAGTATCGTTACACATTTATTGGCCTTGGCTATTTTCAGTGCCTAAGCAATCAATCTTGGGTAAGCTTTTGTTGCCCCTTCCTAATGATCTCTTAATTTTTCTACTCGTTTAAGCATTCAGAATCTAGCTAATGTAAAGCTACCGCCAAATATTTTAGTCAAGCATTGTATTCAAACACGTTCCTTGATGGATGCGAAACGTACCTCTCGGGTTCCGCCCTCCTAGTGCGCAGTTCTCTCGATGTTTAGCCTATGTACACATGGGTGCAGTCCCTCCAACTAAGTTTGTGGGAACAGTTGTTCGTCCTATCTTGCAGGAATGGATAATCTAAACGCACCCTTGCTGAACGGAGTGTTTGACCTCTTTGAAATACCGCTGTTATATTTTTATTGTTCAATACTGGCATGATCGCTTCAGAGGTCATCTTGTTATAGGGGAATCCCACTGTTCCAATGTACTCCGTCATATGTCGTGTGGTTGGGTTTAGTGTCTACTACAAGTTAGGTTCACAGAAACGCTTTGATAACCCCACCAAAGCTAGCAAACGCTTACAGAGCAGCTCACCTTAGCGCATATACATTCATTGCTCACTGAATTTTAGGGATTTACTTTACTTCTATTGTCACACAGTTGGAACCAAAAGGGATGCGATCATTAAAGTATATTTCTCTGTTACAAGCAAATACCCCCAACAACTACGTTATGTGGTGGTGTAAAATCACCAAAGATTGAAAACATTTAAGCAGACTAAGATTTTAAGGCTATTTCATAATATATATCTAAATGTCTTAATATATATCTTAACAATATAAACAAAACTGAAGTGCTATTATTTAGTAGCATATTATTTCTAATGTTGTATTAGCTTGCTTATATATAGTGCTCAATAATAGAATACAAGTTTGTCTTAAGTCGTCTTGTTTCGGAAGATTATATGCATAAGATGAGATAATCTCATGGATGATTACTTCTAAATTACGTTGAAATATTGATTTATTCATTTTAATCAATCATGAGGTTTATTAAACTTTTATGCACTCTTGTCCACTGAGGAACCGACATCCTTCCACCTAATCCGATATAGGCACATGACTTTTCCCACATGCACTGTGCTCAGGTGAAACACATTAAAATAAATGTCTAGAGGTTTGCTTTGCATTCCGTATCAGGTCCATGCATTGGACTTCCACAAGGAATACACAGGCGGAGAAAGCTCCTTAGCCACGCCTGTCAGAATAGACATTAATAACACCAGCTTTCTTCGCACACATTATGATGCGCTGGTTGCTAAGTCAGTTGTGTTGTCTAAGATACATGCATTATCGGAATTGGTAAATCTGACGGTAGTGTTTTGATGGTAAATACACCTGCATGCACAATATGCACTGTTAACCAAATCACTGGAAACTGAGGGCAAACTAGGTGGTCCCATCATCCGCTGTCTGAAAAATGCACTGAACGCCGTCAAATAAATTCCAGTCTACTAGCTCACTTATCAATTTTTGTAGCTGCTTGGAAGGTGTAGGGCACTACCGTTTCCACTGTTATTCAAAAACCCAGACGGCTTAACCTTGTAACTTTAGAATGTCAGGGAAAATTTTTTAATGCAAAAGACATCTGAAGCATAGTTTATTAACTATGCAACAAAAGTATTCGTTGTGTTCTTAAAAAATAAACATATTTCAGCTGATATCATTTCGACTTTAACTATAATTCACCTTTAAAAATTGGTAGCAATGGAAGCTAACTGATGGAATTCCTTGACGCACCTCTACTAGGCGTCTTCAAAAAGCAACCATGAATAGTACACTGTGACGTAGAGTTTTAGCGTACATTTTGATCTGCATGTATACCAAATCTAATACATTGAGTTCTGTTCAGTAAATAATGTTTAAGTATAGAGTAATAAAATAAAATAGCAGCATTGTTATTCCTTTTGCAACAATAGGTTGCAAAAGGAAACAATATTTCCGTAATTTTCCACCGACTTAAACGAGCTGCTTGTTATATAATGAATACGACTGGTTATACCAAATGTCTATTATGATTTTTGAACTGCCAAACGCAGACAATTCTCGTTTGCTTATTTACAGTTGTAACTCTTGCTTAGTTAAGTAAATGCCTTCTGCCTATGGATGACGTGATACATTAATGAGTCATTACTTTGAGATAAATGCAACTCACTTGTGATTAAACTTTCGTATTAACACTAATGTATTATTAGAAGAAAAGTTGATAAAGCTTAAAGCCCAGAGTAATTGAAGAATCTCAGTGCCATTTTGTTATTTAGAAATCAAGCAGGATTTACACATGATCGTTGCGATCTGGAAGGTTGTTTTCTCTGTACTTTTTATTTGGTATTTTTCTAAGCGGTGGATATATATTGCAAATTTATCTGATTATCTGTTCCAGCGAAGTATATGTTTAAATTTTGCCATTCACTTTGAAAGAAACCTTATACAACACGTGATAACATGTTGTCCTTTTTCAAAAATACTGCTAACATATAAAATTTTCTATTTACATAAATAAGTAAATTTTCTTTCAGAATGTACCAAACCCCCTTTTAGCGGCAAGATCATAAATGTGCATAGTAAGCGGTATATGGATAATAGACTGATCAGAAACAGTCGTACGGATGGTTAACGAGAACAATATGGTGTGTGATTGATCTGTGTTTGACACAGCAAGACTATAGAACAAATCTAAAATAAATATTTGCATCCAAGTAGGGGTAAGAAATAAGTTTCAAAATAATTTTACGCACGAAAGACAGGTGATTTTCCAATTACATTTTGTGTTTGAGTATGTGCCACCGAGTTGCACTTACATGAAGTTGCTTCTATTCGTAGTGTCCATGTACTTCAAAATTCTTCCGCCTCTGTTATGTTCTTGTCACGTATTGTATCAATAGTTACGGCCAAACTCTACCGAAGATAAACGGTAATGTTGCATTTATGAATATAATTTAGCTTATTGATTTTGATTTCTATTAACGAAATGGAAAGTGAATACACTTTTGGTAACGCCCTATTGGTTTACATCGACCAAGGGAGGTGATAGTACATGTTATCAAACAAAATTCAATAGTGAATATATTTTGTGGGTTTAGCTCACTGTCGATACAGAACTGATTTACGCCAAGGTAACAACTCCTACTAGTGAAGAATTTGTAGCCCACACAACGATATCAGTCCATAGTAAAGGGAGGGAATGTTAACGCTAACATAGATATCCATCTGGAGGAATTGTCGCTGGCAATGCGTTTACAGCTACAGTCATGGTAAAACCAATAAGTATACGGTTGAAATAACTTTCTTCAAAAATGGGTAGCGTCGAACTACTTGTCTGGACAATGCAGCCAAATTCCAATAACGCAACATTTCCAATGAGGTAAGTTACGAGTTCTGGTTACGGGCACTTATATTAGTGTCAAAATAATGTTACTTGCGCTTTTGGAAAATTTGAGCCTCATTCATCCGCGAAGGTCGAATTGTGCTCGAGGAAGATCACCAGTTATATCGACCACAATTGCAGAAGAGAAAGCGAATAGGAAATGCATATAAACATGAGAGCGTCCATTCGCAATATGTAGGGCTCAAAGTACAGCCGTTTATGGTATGCAACCAAACGTGTGAAAAGCAACTAAATTATTTGCTATGCACGTACATATTAATAGGCCTATTTTAATATCTGACATTCGATGCAGAGACTAGGTTTGGCGTACTGTCATAGAGAAGGCAAGTAGACGTAGCGCATCAAGACGAATGTATGTGCGACATAAGTAGGAATGTATATAGTAAGGCTGATTCTGAGCATTCCATTTTTGTGAGTTCGTACAGGATACGTTGATTAATATTGCTGTGTCCAGTTTGCGATAGAGATAGCATTAGTTTTCCTAGGGTTAGAGGCTTAGTAAGTAGTCCAAGTAGTAATCTACAAGACGAGCAGGAAGGTAAACTTGGTTAGGTTGTTAACCATTGTATCAGTTAACCATAATCTGCTTCAATAAGAATTTGGGAAGAAGCTGCATTAGGTGTAGTTGCTGGAATTCTTTATTACGTTTACTATACACTAGTAATATTTGACAAATACTTATTGAGATGTCAAGCGGCTGTTTCTTTTGCAAAATGGCTGTGCCGTTGCAAAATATATGCATATATAACCGGTTATTTAAATGGAACGTTCAGTGATGATTAATCGAAAAGAACCTGTCAACATATGACAGCATCAAAAGCTAGATTATTTAACAGGCTTAACCCATGGCATAAGCACTATTGGCATTTCAGCGAATTTTGCGGGATTTAAAAAGCGAAGTCCTATCAAGAATAAAGTAGACTTGAAATCAAATAAGTCTACACCAAAGAAATCAATAACACGAAGTGAACCAAAGCTATGTAGCATTTGTCTGTTTGACTAGTAATTCAATAAGTTAGCTTCATAGAACAAAATTTATCTGATAAATTTATGGGTAACATGGTTGCTGAAAGCCAAAGAGCTTAAACCGTTGAAAAATTAGGTTTTAAACAGATACGCAATTAAAAGTACATTTTATGTTTTGTTCTTTTTGATACATTCGTTAAATACATTACAGGGCATAGCAGGCAAAAATGAATCATATTTTGTCATTTATATACTTTTGTCTTCCTTTGATCTTCCTGCGTTTTCACAACAGGTATTAGACGAAACTCAATTCACTTTTCCCTCTTAGATTACCGAACAAAATAGATTGTGATTCACAGTATTCTGAGCAGTTTAAAGTCACTATTTCACAATAATAGTGAAAAACACACATCATGATTTATTCCGAGGCCTATGTTGAGCTCAACAAACCAAGATAACCGCTGGATATCTTAAATTAGCGAGTTAGACTAAAGCTGAATAGTTACGTTTTTCATAAGGATTAGTATACAAAGACATCCTGTTATCAGCCACATAAAAAGTTAGCATAAAAATAGAAATCTCAATCGCTAATATCTGGCGAAGTATTCCAAATTCATTGCTACTACTTTTCGGCTTTAAATCGTTTATTCATTTTGAGTCCAGATGGCAATATCAACCGCTGCCGATTTCCGCCTACTATTAAGTGCAGCGGCGCACTGGTGTGATGAATGAAAGTCTAGAAGCAAGCAGGTTGGTTAACGAGAAATTAATCAAGTTATAAACTGACCTCGGCGATGCAACAGTGCAACGTTATACTATTTGGGGAACGCTTACTACCCGCCAAAATTTACAGTAAATCAGTTCATATTATCAAAGCCCTTTTGATAGCACAAATATATTGAGACTTAAAAAATAGTCTCCATAACTTCCTTAAAGCTGATTGCGTGACAAATTATGCATAACTGTTGCAACTTTCTTCTGCTAACCGTTTGTAGTTAAGGAAACTACTAAAATTTCTTGGGAAAAAATATAAATTGAGCTGTAAGAATAATTTAAGTTAATCAAGTATACCTCATAATTCTTCTTAATCAATGAAAAATAAACATTGAATTTTACGGGTTCATAAGCATTACTTTACAAGTCGCTTTGGTTAGTTAGGGGATATCAAAATAACTATAATGATAATAATGATAGTAAAGCAGTTAGTAATAAATATGAAATAAGGACTTAACGTTTGCTCCTCTGTAGTCCTGTGATCAGCTGAAATTCACTGCACCCACATTTAACAACAAATAATTTCATGGTAAACTCCTGAAGTAGGGTGAGAACGCAATGCTAAGTGACAAAGAATATGTGAATGAATGCTTCATCCAACTATCTTTTAAATACTGTTAGTGTGGGTGCAGTGACCACCGATTCTGGGAGGGCATTCCATGGGTGACAGACACGAACGGGAAAGAAATTTCTGCGGCACTCTAGGCGGCTATAATTTTCTGCGGGTTGCATTGTGTTGCCCCTCAGGCTTGTATTGGTGCTGCGACAAAGTAAAAGGCGGCACACATTATGTGGGTCCTACAAAACCAAGTATTTCATAATCAGGTCGCCTCGTAGTCAACAATAAATACCGCCGATTACCCCCAACCGTTGCAGCCTCCCCTGGTATGAAAGATTGCGCATTCCAAGTACGTCCTTAGATGCCCTATTTGTAGCTGCACCAGTGCATTAAGGTGGTGTTTCTGCCAAGTATGTCAGGCTTGAATTGTGTGCGACATAGGGGCGAACATCCGCACTGAGCATTAGTCGAAATATGGAGCAGTTTATATGTCCGAACGCCCGTCGTAACAGCCCAACGTGTTGGTTCCCATTCTTCGAGTCCCTTGCCGACTTCCTGGAGTAACCCAAGTCAAATTGAACCTGCAAACCCAATTCACATTGGACAGTTGATTGTTGCAGTACATGCACTCCGAGCCGGTGTGAGTAGCTGCTCTGATGTCTGCTAGAAACTACCTTGCATTTATTGAAGTTGAAATGCAGTAAATTCTGGGGTGAGCACTGATATACCGTAGGTAGGTCACTATGATACTGAAGCTGGTCTGCGTTCACCTGGTAACTGCGCCAAAACTCGATTTCGTAGGAAAAGATTCAAAATTTTGAAGGGATTCCCTGTGAAAGGTCATTTATAAGCACTAAAAACAAACATGGACGTAGAACTTAGCGTTGAGGCCCACTACCCTCGATTTGTATTGGGTCGGATGAAGCGCTCCAAAATATGAGTACTAATTGCAATTGAAGCAGAAGGTTGGCAATCTAGCTTCGAAAAGGGTCACTGCTGCCGTAGTATTGTACCTTGGAGAGTAGTATCCGATGGTCTAGACGATCCAAAGTCTTCGAAAATCCAGGTATGTCACATCAACACCTTCTCCAGCGACATCTGACTTGGTTCAACTACTGCGTACGAATAGCAAATAATTTATGGATGACCGCTGTCGACGGGAACCGTGCTGCGCAGGCGTGATGATGTTACAGTTTTCTAGATAACACACTAGTGTATCAGCAGTTATGGATTTCATGAGCTCGGAGAGTATAGGAAATAGAGATACTGGGCGGTATTTGGAGGGCTAAGTTCCGCACCTACCTTCGTGAATGGGGATTATTAT
>CALYDF020006402.1:0-13457 GCA_944474145.2 Dicrocoelium dendriticum
CAAGCGTTCTCCCTACAAAAAGCCACAAATATCCGCTTAACAACACTGCAACGTGGCAGATGTGACTCGCCACAAAATAAAGTCACAGCTAAGCATTTCACACTGACGCAGTCCTCAGCCATCTACATCGAACCTGTGCAACTGATTCTGCTATGAAGAATGCTTGGTTGGAGCACAGATCATCCCTATCTCGTAATGGTTATTGGTTGCAACAAAACCTTGTTTAGGCTCCTGTGCTCACGGATCACTACCTGGCGAAATTACCCACAACTTGTGTTTTGACAGATTTTTGCGCGCCACAGCGCCATAATGTCCCTGGGTCTGACTATTACCTGACAGTATGCTCACTCATACGGACAACATCATTTCTTTTATACTTTTCATTAAAACAGGATGTTTTAACATTCCACAGAAGCTATGCTTGTATGCATATTTGATCACGCCTTATCAGGTGTGTCACGTTTTACCGAGAATATACTATTTATTTATTTATTTATTTAAGATGGTACCGTCGTTGTGTGCATTGATGGAACGGAGCATGTACGAGTTGTACGAGTTAGCTGATGAACTTTGCCGTCCGATTACGCAACTTTTGTGAAGTCTACGAGGCTGCTCTCTGCCCAAGAACTAGAAGTAGGCTATTGTTTGTCTCATTTTTAAGAAACGTGATAAGCACCTTCCTGATAACTATAGACCGGTCAGTTTAACGAGCGTGCTGGTCGCGTTATTGGAAAAGCTCGTGAGGGACGCCCACGAAGGACACTTGAAAGCGTTTGCCTTCCTTAATCCTTCTCAGCACGGTGTTCGTAATGGCTATTCTAGCGCTCAGGTAGCGACGGACTGCATGCGAAGTAATACAGCACGCGGTGATGTATTTGTGGTGTCAGAACTTGTAAACAGTTTGACTGCATATGCTCGCGAAAAGGTGATGAGGCATTCAGAGCGCACGACTATTATCTGTGTCGTGCCTGATGGATCGTACCGGGTGGTGTCAAAATCCTTGTCCGCTGTGTACCGCGTTTGCATACCCCAAGGCAGTAATTGTGACTGTTCTTTCAATCGTCATTGGCGTATGCCTTGCGGTCACATATTGCATGTTGCGGCGGCAGAGAATCGGAAGGCCCACGATGTCCTTCAATGATGTCGATGGTTGGTTGCGCCAGTGGTTCAATCTGAAACCGAGAAGAACTTGGAGTGCGGTCAATGTGAAATGGTCTCCGCAGATGGACATACGCACAGTGTGATATACAAGTGCATAGAGATTAGCGGCTTTCAAGCGGCGCTTTAATAAACCCATGTGAACGTCAAAGTCTCGGCTCAGAGGGATTGCTGAAAGCGCTGATTATGTTGCGTACTTTCGGTAATGTTATCTCCGCTAAGTTGAATTACAACATTAGCTGCGGCACGTCAAAGTGTTCAGAAAGTAGACCGCTGTGCATGGGAAACCTACGAATTTTACCGGGTCAGTGTGTAGATGAGTTGCCAGTTTTTAAGGCGGGCTCCGTTGAAATATCGTCAAACTTTGAGGAGCGCAATTTTATGTATGGCATTCAGGACACCATGCCAAGCCCGTCCACTTACCCTACCCGTGGTCTCTTTGGCGGATCCAGAGCATCCGAAACGTGCGCACAAGGAACCCTTGATCCATCGTGTTGTAAATACTGCCCTCGGTACCAGCGCAAAATGCGTGACGCCATTTCGTCGGCTGCCGACGACTGCGACCGCTAGATGCAGAGCGTAAAACAAACGTGGTGCACATGCGAGTGCAAGTGGTCAGGTTCCAACAGCGATTTGTGAATGATGTCTGCACGAAGAGGACTTTGGAAAGCGTGGTAACGAGGGCTCTTGGATGATGTGTGACGGATGCTCAAGGTGGTTTCATCAAAATCGTGCAGTATATCATGCTGAGGATACGTATGATTGCACTTTCTGCAGAATGTAATTCCCGGTATTTCATGTAATCGCGAAACGTATTGCAGGTGACCGGCAAAGCACCGTATGGGCGTTTGCAAATGAAAGCCATTTGCAGAGGTGAACGCGTTACACAGCATTCGCGAATATTCATCACACTGTCGGTAAGTTTCTTCTTTTTATGAAGGCAATCATTTCATGTGCTTTGGGTTAATTTTAACCTTCCCTTGCGCGTGTGTTTTAACGCAGCAGTTGCAGCAGAATGAATGGTTATGCTAGCAAAACGACATGCTATACGCATTTTAATCTTGCTGACGCCTCATCTTCTGTAATAGTGGAAGCGGGGCCGTCGGCATCAAACATGTTAGTTATAGGTGGAAAACACCGTAGCTACTGTGCCGCAAAACAATGGATAATAATGGAGGGAAAAAATTCAACAGGTGCATCCAGCTGAGCTACCCTTGACGGATGGGCATGCTTCCGTTAAGCTTGCCGTCGGTTACTATACAGCAACAAGTTACGATACGAAATTATATTTCGCTATATATAGAGATCGTGGTTGGAGGGAGGCTAATGGGGCTTGGGTGGGGCAAAGAAACGCAGCGCATACGCCTCGAAGATCGGCTGGTAGCCATAGCACCAAGTGTATGCAGTCACATCAGTTCGTCTTCCGGACCCCAACCAGTGAGCCTAGAAGCTCCTAAAGATGGCACAGAAACGCCTCGAGCTTTTGCTATACGGTTCGTGACCTCATCTTCAATCCCACGTGCGCTGATACAACTTCTCAGGTGATTGAAATTTAGAACGGCTTACAGCTTATCCCCACCAAGGGTCAGCGTAGGAGGCGGAATAGGCCAACGTTGGAAGAAGGCTTTGCACTTCGAAGGTGCGAAGTAAAGCCCGAAGTGACGGACAAGCAGTGCTAAGCTGTGCAGTGCCGCTTGGCTAATTTGTCAACGGTCACGGATTAGGTCAATATCATTAAACATAACGTAAGTCGAGAAGTAGTTCTTCTGGGAGTAACGCAACACCCTCGAAACCGTGTCCTGTGCATGCGATTTACATTACTTCGTCAACAGCGAAGTTGCAGAGAAAAGATGACAGCAGACAGCCCTGTCTCACACCGATGGAGACATAAAACGGGGACGACAGCGTTCCGTAAGTCCTCACTCTGCCTAAGCTACGCGCGTATACTGCTCGAATAAGATTTACGTATTTCTCTGGAACATCCATCTTGATTAGACATTCCCAAAGTGTACTTCTATCCACGGTTTGGAATGCACCGTCGATAACAAGGAACAGGATAACGTTGGACCGGCAATATATATGCCGGTGCTCCCACAACTGATGCAAAGTGAAGATATGCTTAAAGCAGCCACGGCATGTACGAAACCCGGCTTCCTGTCCATGAATATGGCTTTCGCAAGTGCTAGTCAGTCTGTGAGGGATGTCAGGGACAAGCAATTTGGAGGCGATGGAGACCACACGGATTCCTCTATGATGTGCGCATTCTGATCATCAGCCTCCCTTGAACGTTGGGACTACGACGGATTGCCTCCAGTTGTTGGTACAGTTTCCTGCTCCAACGGTTTCACCAGCATTTCTTATAAATCATCCACAAAAGCGTGTCCCCCGAATTTCACGAGTGTTGGAGGAAGGCCGTGGCAAGCCGCTGCGTTATTTAACTTAATAGTGCGATCCGAAGTACGACTTTCGAGAGAGGGGTGTTTCTAAAGGGACAGCCCAAGGGGCTAAACGATCACTGGCATTCAGACTAGCTGACTTCGCCAGTTAGCTGGTGTCAATGCGCGCACTGTATTGGTGCTCCTGGATATCCAAGTTGCCTTCGATTCGGTTCATCGATGTGGTCGTTGTGACTGTCAACTCAGGAAAGGTGTGCCCGAGAAATATGTAAATGTTATCTCAGCATTATGCGCGGGTAGCACGGGCAGAGTAATAGCTTACGGCAAGCGGTCGCCGTCCTTCAATATCTCCAGCCGTGTGAGACAAGGTGGCCCACTGTCACGGTTCTTCTTAAACTTTGATAATGACGAAGTTATGCAAATAGAATATATAGGACACGACTTGAAAGGTGAACGATTTATGTACTTAGGTATGCAGAGGACATTGCCCTCATCTTTGCAGAACTGCCCAGACGTGCGAACATGAGCTGGGTGTCAGCAACTTCCGGCTTATCTTTCCACCGTCAAAGTGCAATGCTTCTCTTCAAACTTTGCAGGGATGGCAGCCAGCGGCGAACCTTCGTGGGGATCAGCTAGAAGTCGTTCAGAAATATAACTACATTGAAAGTTGTATCGGCGGTCTTGCGATCAAAGACGAGATAAGCGACCGTATAGCGGAAGCTCGAAGTGGTTTCGCCACCTATGTTGGCGGCGGGACATCACTCTAGCCCCTGAGGGTACAGGGTACAATGCAGTTGTATGTTCGACCTTACGGTATGCTTGAGAGACCTGGCAACTTGCATCAGTAGACATCATCATCAGCATCATTATACACGTTGGCTAGAGGTGGGAAACACCTCAGCTACTGTGCCGCAATACATAAAGCAAAAGGAAAATAAATACAACAGTTGCATGCCAGCTGAGCTACCAGCAACGGATGGGCATCGTTCCGGTAAGCTACCAGCCGGCTACTAGACAAAAGGCAAAATTATTATATTTTAAGCTACGAAACGAGATTTTAGGTGATGGGGAGGATAAAATAGGTGCGGAGGGACAAAGAAACTCACAGCACAAACGCCAAAGAGGTCGGCTCCTCGCCATGTTAGCAAGTGTATACAGCCAAACTTGTTCACCGTCTTTTGGACCCCAACCAGGTAGCCGTGACGCTCCAACCGAGGCCAGCTCCGAAGTGAGGGCCCTCATTCCTTTGGACCAAGTCATCGCTTGGCCCCCTCCTCTTCTTCCATCCACATAATCGGTAAGCAAACAATGCACGCCCTGGAAGTCAGTGGATCTGCCTGTGCAACACGTAGCCGAGCCATCGGAGCCTGGTGCGTAAACTGACGGCGCTGAGCGGTTGAGTTCCTTTTCTGTACCGTAAACAAGGCGTCGAACAAGCTCGTTGCTCACGCAGTGTTCCCACTACATGTGAGCAAAACTGAGAAGGAACCGATGGTCGAATGTAACTAGCCTCTTAATGTCCGCTGATCTACGGGGCCAGGTTTCGCAACCGTTCAGTAGGGTCGAACGTGCCGCTGCATTGTACACTCTACTCTCCAGGCTGAGAGTAATGTCGCACCGCCGCCATAGGTAGCGAAGATTAACAAAACACTTAGAGCTTTTTCCATACGGTTCGTGATCTCATCTTCGATCGTAAGTGCGCTGATACAACTTCCCAGGTAGTTAAAGTTCCGAACGACTTCTAGCTGATCCCCACCAAGGGTCAGTGCAGGAGGCGATTCTTGCCAAGCTTGAAGGAACGCTTTCCATTTCGATGATGCAAAGCAAATCTCGAAGCGACTGAGAGCCGGTGCTATTCCGTCCAGCTCGGATTGGCACGTCTGGGGGCTGTCACAGATAAGGGCGATGTCATTCGAAAGGTCATTCTTCTGGGAGTAGCTCCACACCTTCTAAGTAATATCCTGTAAATACAACCCTCATGACTTCGTCGATAGCGAAGTTGAAAAGGAATGACGACAAAGGGCATGCTTGTCTTACATAGCTGGAGATATTGAAGGGTGGCGACAGATTGCCGTAAGCTCTCACTCTGCCCGTGCTACGCGCGTATAATTCTCGGATAATATTTACATATTTCTCGGGCATACGTTGCCTGAGTAGACAATTCCAAAGGGCACATCGGTCAACCGAATCGAAGGCACTTTGATGTCGAGGAACACGACAACGGTAGGCAGCCAATATAAGTGACGAGGATCCAACAACTGACGCAGGGTGAAACTGTGTTCGATGCAGCCACGAGCTCGACGAAACCCGGTTTGCTCTTCACGAAGCTGGCTTTCACGAGCGCCAGTCAGCCTGTGAAGGACTATGGGGGCGAGTAATTTGGAGGCGATGGAGGTCAGACTGTTTTCTCTATGGCAGCCGCTTTCCGGACGCGAGCCTCCCTTGAAGATGGGAACAATAACGGAGCGGCTCCAGTCGCTTGGGACAGTCTGCTGCTCCCACGGTTTCACTAGAAATTCATGCAAAGCATCAACAAAAGTTGTGCCTCCGAAGTTGAAGAGGGCTGGAAGAAGGTCACCTGGTCCGGCGGTTTTGTTCAACTTCAACCGTTCGATCTCGCGTTCGACTTCTGAACTAGAGCGTAGATGCAAGTTGCAGCTCATGGAGCAGGGCCATCATTAGCCGTCGAAGAATCGAGCAGTTCTTGTAGATTAAATTGGAGGCTAGGGCTGTAAATGGAAGACGATGAACTAATATGGACCAAATTGGTTGGATGTGAGCTTGTCGACCGGAGAGGAGTGACGCTCCGCGTTTGCATGTGAGCTGAAATTAGAAGATGAACGCCTGTCAAAGCATGTTGGGGGAGAGCCAAACATCGGGGGCTGAAAACTGGGGGGACAGTAAGAGTAAAAATAGCCTAAGATTTGGAACAAGAAGATGGGAAGGCTTGAGCAGGAGCATCCAAACCCCTATATACCATGATAGACGCAGCAGGTAGGGCACCGTTGCTTATCCACTGCGATGGCCAGAGCATCAAGAAATTGTGACGAATGATTCTTAGTATTGCGTGGGCAGGATACTGTCAGGTTGCCCAGGGCTAGATAGGAGCACGATTAGTGTTCTCAACCAAAACCTTTTGTTCAAAAACTGACCGCTAGGCAGCGGGTTTGGCGTTGGACTACAAAGGAGTCCTTTTTAATGAATAAGGAGCCATCCTCATTCCAGCCCCAACGGGGTGGACCAGGAGGTTGAGCTTGTCTGGCCCCTAACCGTCGACCAAGCTGGTATGAGTGGTTTTGAAGGTGCAAATTACCACCCAGCGTAGCTCAATGGATCGCTGAGGTACACGAACCATTGCACCACAGTAAGGTTCAGCCTCATTGCGATGGTATCAGGAGACATAAAGAGAATAGTTACGTCCAATTATAGGTGTCTTCACAGTTAGGCTCACATCTGGTGGGAACACGGCATGGCAACAACCATGTTCGACGCGTTGGTTATGGCCTAGGAAAGTGAACGGAACCGCTCAGCACCGTCATTTCACGCACAAAGCTTTGATTGCTCGGCCATGTGTTGCGCATGCCATCCCACCAACTCCCGCGACGCGCGTGGTTTGCTCACCGTGCATGTTGATGGAAAAGCAGAAGGTGTGACCAAGCGATAAGTTTTTGAGAGAAATGTAGGTCTTCACCCCGGCGTTGGCCTGCGTCGAAGGTTCACGGCTCCCTGGTTGTGGTCCAACGAATAATGAACACGTTGAATGCATACATCATTTGACATGGCTAGGAGGCGAGTCAGTGGTTTTCCTGCTGTGAGTTTATTTGTCTAGCCCCATACCTTTTACTCTCTCCCTGCAACCACGATATCATGCTGTACCGCAATATAATTTACCATCATAATTTGTCTTGTTGCCTAGTAGTGGCTACTAGCTTCCCGCAATAGGTGAACACCATCCCATGACTTCGCGTAATTATGCTGGCCGCAATGCATCGGTGTCCATTCCAGTAAGCGCGCCCATTGGGAGTGGGTAACGGAACACTGTAAGTTGTTAAGCAATTTTAACGAGGTACGCCTTCCAGTCCATGAGATGGCGTAGTTCACAGTGGTCATCCTTCCACAGACCTTGGAGGAGCTTTATACGTGATACAACAGATTTCGCCGAGGTGAGCACCTAACGGATAATGTATGGTGCATGAACATGGAGCATCCGTGTTGGTGTCAAGATATGCTGTGTCAGTTTGCCCCCTGAACTGTATACGTTTAAAGAGAAGTGCCTTTTAAGTACAATTTTTAATAGAGAAAGACTACCCCTACAGTTATGCACACCTTTGTATGATCAACTAAAGTGAGTACTTAAATGTCTTAATTTGGAAGCGTACCCGGAAATGAAAACTAATCTTCTGCGACTGGTATTGAATCAAATGCACTTTCACGCCACTTCCCCAGCATACCCTAAAGTCCCCGGGTCCGTCTCCACGTAGCCTTCGCCGCCGCTATTTAGTCCGTTGCATCGGTAAGTCTATCCGCTCTTAGCAAGTGGGTTTAGAACACCTGTCCATCTGGGCTGCCTATATGGTAAATCCGCCACTACTGGTCAGCCTCTACGAAACCTTTGCTGACGATATGTAGTCCGTTGCACCTCCGGTATGGCTGTCCGCTATTAGAATGGCTGTTAGAACTGCCGTTATCCATGCTGGCCATATAAATAAATAAATAAATAAATGGTATTTTCTCGGTAAAAAGAGACACACCTGTGAAGGCGCGATAGTATGCATACAAGCATAGCTGTTTTGGAATAATACAGCCTTTCGTTTTAATGAAAGATATAACCAAAATGATGTAGTCCATATGAGTGAGTATTTTTGTCACGTAATAGTAAGACCAAGGAAGCTGAGGGCGCTGGGGCGCGTAAAACTCAGTCATAACGGTTGTGTCAACGTACAAGTGGGGCGTGATTTCGCCATGCAATAATCCATGAGCATAGTAGTCCAAACAAGATTTTGGTGCAATCAATAAACATTAAGAAATCGGAATGTTCTGTGCTCCATCGAAGCATTTGTTATAGTAAAAGCAGTTGCCCAGGTTGTATGTAGAAGTCTGAGGACTGCGTCAGTGTGAAATGTTCAGCCGTGACTTTATTTAGTGGCGAGTCACATCCGCAATGTTGTAAGGTTGTTAAGCGGATATTTGTGGCTTTTTATAGGGAGAACGATTGCCAGGCGAAACCCACCACGTCTTGGAACACTGCTGTAGCTTGTGTTGAACAGTAGTGCTAGCCGGCGGTGCATTGCATGGAACACTTTTGCGTTCTATCATTCGCAGTCGGTTGACAGCCAAAATCCACCTTTGGTGGACCGATTCGTTTGGTAATGTACCAGCATTAGTCGTTGAAACCGGTCAATGATGCAAAAGAGTCGCAGAGTCTGTGCAAGTGAGTAAAACATTGTTAATAGAGGCCAACTTTTTCTGTTACATACTTGTCCGGTTCGCAGCTCCTGTCCAGCTAGCCCCGCTGGACTTGTCTAGTAATGTTGGTGAGTGCAGTTGTTGCTTGTAGCTGATCACGTCCATAACAGGCGAAAATGACATTCCTTTGTCTAATGCGGGATCGGTACGAGTTTCTTCCTCCGTACAATGGAATCGGCATTACTTCAAATGCAAGTAAGTGTAATTGTCGCCATGGTCAATTGAAAATAAATAAAAAAATAAAAAATATTTTATCCTCGACTATGCGAGGCACGCCCATGGAGGCATGATTAGATATGTACAACTGTACAGACAATTTATGGCAACTATAACAGTGACAGTAGAAAATTGTCCATATGTCCATAATTGAAACTGTACAGCGGTGAAAATGAGAAATAATAATTTGGCTGTCGTGAAACCGGGACCTCGGCTAATGCTTGAGAATCCTGAATGATCCATCGGAAGGTAATTGAGGAGCACGCTCAAGAGAGATATGACAATACAGTGAGTTCGTGCACAAGTAAAGCAAATGTCAACGGTCATAACGTAGAAAGCAAAAAGACGACAGCATATGCAGCTGTAGATGTTCCAGTGTAACGCACCTACTCCGACTGTTTGATGTCTTTCCATATAAACGTTTCAGCTTTCACTAGCACTCTACAAGTCGGTGCTCAGCGGCTCCTTAGCCTTTGTATTCTAGACGTCCACATATCTCTTAGTTGTTGTAACGTCTTCGACTTTTTCTCCAGTAAGCGTCCAGCTGTGAGACTAGCTTTCCCAGGATCCTCCCGAAGTAGTAATATCCCAGCACCATAGCATTAATCGTGAACTTATACACCGCCGTGGTTCAGCAATATATGATATGACTCTCTCAATCAACTCACTGTACACCTACGTTCTTCCTGTCCACTGTTCTTCTTTATTCGACCTTCTTAGCTTTCGTCTGGCGATCTTTCTTACCTCATCCGGTCAGAGCACAGCTGCACCTTGCTAGCTGCACAGCTGTCCCTCGTCTGTGACAGCTAATTACTAGTAGTTCAGCCCTCTCACCGGCTTCTCCCTGCACAGGCTTCCCTACTTTCATTACATTAGCACCACGGCAAGAATTTACCGTCTGCGCGTCGCCCCGTCTTTGTTTTTATGCTCTGAATTATTTAACAACCTTATTTTATGCCTTTGCTCCACCCGTTCACTGTTCTTCCATAAGGAAATCTTTCTTAACTCTCTTCTGTAGATCAAACACAACTCATGCGGTCTGCCGAAAGCTGTTTCTTATCCTCTGTACTTTAGACGCTCATTTATTCATTACTCGCTTCTTGCTTGATGCACAGCTGTCACTTATTCGACTGTGACAGCTTGCTACTTGTAGTTCAGCCCTCTCACCGGCTTCTCCCTTCTCAGGCTTCCCTACTTCTATTACATTAGCACCACGGTATGATTTCATCATCTGCGCTTCGCCACGTCTTCGCCTTTTATGCTCTGAACTATTTATCAACCATATCGTATGCTTGCGCTTTATCCGTTCGCTGTCCTCTCTTCATAAAATCTCTCTTAATTCTCTTCATTGAAGCAAAAATAATTCATGTGGCCTGCGCACAGTAGCTCCATTGCCTCTCCCTTCTAAACGTCCATTTATCCATTGCTTGCAGCAACGTTTGTTACGCCTGCTCATGTAGGATTCCAGACCTTGCACTGGCACTTTCCAGCCCAGTCTACCTTAGTACTATAATCATAGCACCATAACAGGACTCAGTATCTGCGCGCCTCTGACTCATATGCTGCGATATCCTCAGAAGACTTAATTTATGCATGCGCTCCGACTGTTTGGTGTCCTTCCATATACAGTTTTCAGCTTTCTCTAGCACTCCTTCCATATCTTCAAGTCGATGCTCAGCCGTTACTTAGCCTCTCTATTCTAGACGTTCTCATATCTCTTAATTGTTGTAACGTCTTCGACTTTTCACCTGTAAGCGTCCAGCTATTGGACTAGCTTTCCCAGCCTCTTTCCAAAGTAGTAATATCCCAGTACACTAGCATAAAGTGAGAACTTGTACACCGCCGTGGTTCAGCATTATATGATACGACTCCCTCAATCATTCTTCTTGATTGTTGTCCTTTCTTTATCCGACCTTATTAGCTCTCGTCTGGCGAACTTCTTTAGCTCATCCGGTCAGTGCACAGCTGCTCCTTGCTAGATGCACAGCAGTCACTCTTCTATGGCACCTAATTAACATTCGTTCAGCATTCGCACTGGTTTCTCCCGGCACAGTCTGCCCTAGTTTTATTCTTTTAGCACCACCGCATGATCCTATTATATGCGCCTCGTCTATTTTTGCTCTAAACTAGTTAAGAGCCTTGACGTATGCCTGGGATTCATTCGTTAGTTGTCCTTTCTTTAGGAAGCTTTTCTTTGCTCTCTTCTGTCGTGCAGGCATATCTATGTATTCAGCGCAAGCCGCTGTTTTGCCTCACCTTTCTTACAGTTCATTTATTCCTTACTTGATGTACTGTCTTAGACCTTATTACATGCAACCATACAACTCTCGGGCTAGCATTCGCTGGCACTATCCAGCTTGGTACCATTAGCTCAGCACCCTAGCTGCTGAGGTTAGGCCTCACTGCTCCGATAATCTAAGAAACCTGACTCTACGCTTGCGTTTCGGCTATTCCCTGCAGTTCCGACAATTAATGTTTCTCAGCCTCTTAGTTCTTCCCTCCTCTCACTTGGTCAGCACACAGACGCCCGTTAGCTTCACATTTCTAGGTGTTCATTTCTCACCATTTTCTTAGCACCCTACTATGACTTGTTTCTCTGCGCGACGCTACATGTATATTTGTTCCGCACGTGCGCTTTCCTTTAACTGATCTTTAGTACTTCATTTCTATCGACCAATCCTTTCACCTTTATTAATCTGGATCCCCTTTTCCAGCAAAGGTTTCGACACTTACCTTTGTAGGAGGTTAGCTCACACAGGCTTTACCTATTTCCATAGGCTGTAGCACTATACTCCTATTACCTTGTTGTCGTCTTTCTGTCTTGATCACCTGATAGTTTTACTCAGCGCTTGAGTCCTATCTATCCGCTGACTTACCTTCTCTTTCGATGTAGGCTGGCCACTAGCCGTCCATCCACCATCCTAACGCCGCTGGTCCCTGAACTCTGCTTTCTGTCTTTCCACGAAATAGCTGCATCAAACTAAACTGATACTGCGTTTTTGCTTAATGGCGCAAAGCTCTGTATTCCTTGTAGACAGTAGCAACCAACTTATAGGGCCACTGCTTTCGAAAAACATTCAAAAGACACTTTCAGCACAATCATTGCTGCAAATTGTACTTCATTTGTCTCCACGCTAAATGTTATAACATGGGAGTTTAATAATGTTTGTATCCACTCCCGTTCGTGCGGCCTTGGTTGTCTCCCACTTTCCCTTTTCTCCGATGTCCGGAACTCCTTGGGGATCTGGGATAGTACGGAGAAACCGATTTTGTCCGGGACAGAACAACCAGTAACGACCTATGAAACGCAGGGCTGTACAAGAAACGGATACAACTGCACTCACTACCAGGACCATTGTCCAGTGATGCTACCTGGACTCGAGTACTTCACACACCTGAAAAAATACATACTCCTGAAAAATTCAGACCCAAGAAACTGACGTTTTGCCCACATGGATACCCACAAAGACGATTCTTCGTGAAGCCCACATCCTCGATTCGCCTCAGCCATTATGGCGGCCTTTCCCAAGATACCTGATCAAATAACATAGGAACTTGAAGGTCATTTTACTGCGGATATCTGAGTGTGAAATCAGTCGACCACCTGGTCCGCCAGTTTTATATTAGTGCACCGACAAATTTCTGACAGTGTTTCAGGACGTTATGGGTTTTCGCCTGGCAAGCGTTCTCCCTATAACAAGCCACACATGTCCGCGCAACAACACTGCGACGTGGAGGATGTGACTCGCCACCGAATAAAGTCACTGCTCTGAACTACCTACTGGCAAGTCGACAAGAATCATGATTCAATATTGCCCTGTCACTTTCGATAATAAGTTACACCATGCGTATATGTATCGTTTTCATTACACATGTAGTGCCCTGACTGTTTCCATTACGCACGCTAGAATTCAACGTTTTGTCATTCATTGAAGACTCTATCCCGTGACTGCTTACACAATTTCCGCAGACTGTACATCATTCGGCTTACTGCCGACTACACTCATAGCAACGTGTTTGTTGCGAAGCAATATTGCATGTAAATATTGAGCATGCCTTGCTTGGTGTGTCTCGACAAATTCGAGAATAAACTATTTATTTATTTATTTATCCGCCTGGTCGCGGTGCTGTTAAAAAGACATCAGTGGCTTTTTATAGGGAGAACGCTTGCCAGGCGAAAACCCACCACTTTCTGGAGCCCGCCGCTAAACATTTGCTGAA
>CALYDF020006403.1:0-13424 GCA_944474145.2 Dicrocoelium dendriticum
TGTTGCTAAGACTGTAAGGCCGAAATATTATCAGGCATGAGTTTAACGGATGAAAATGTTCACAAGTCGGATGGTTGTGAATGATGCGTCATCCCAGTCGTAATGGAAGTCTATTAAGATGAAATGGAAGTGGGCCACATGCTAGGTGGTTCTTTGAGACCTGGCAGTCATACAAGAGATAAAAAGACGGAGCGACAGGCATCAACGTTCGGAATCCGAGACTAGATATTTATAATGTAATGCCTGAGAGACTTCAAGCATAAGATGAAGGAATGAATATGTTGTCAATTCGGATGGTTGTGAGCGCTGTAGCATCACAATCCAAATGGATGGTTGTAGAGTTGAAATGGGAATAGGCCACAGGCTAGGTGGCTCCTCAAGGCCTAGTAGTCATACTAGAGATATACAGACGTAGCTATGGAGCGCCAGGTATCATCAAACGGAAGCTGGAAGTAGATAATAGTAATAACGTAGGGCCAACGAGACGCCAGGCATAAGATAAAGAATTGAATATGTTTTCAAGTCGGATGGTTGTGAGCGATGCAGCAGCGCAATCCAAATGGAAGCCTGTAAAGATGAAATGTGAAGTGAAGCTAGCGAGGACTGGGATTTTGCGCCGGCGCTAGGGGTACCTAGACCACTATTGAAGAGTTGCGATATTGACCAGAAGAAGGGCGGAATACAATATACCTTATAGTAGGGTTAAGCATTGTGTTAATGAGACATGAAAAAGTTCAAGTGGTCAAAACTGGTGCAGGTGGAATAATGGAGACAACAGTCAGTTAGACGGGGATGTGAACACTACATAGTAGGGTGTAGTCAAGAAGTGGTAGTAGTATAGAGCCATATAGGAAATAGAATAGGCAAGGATGCGAATGAGAGAGGCAGACGTTAATGTGGGCTAAAAACCTTGGTTGGGAAGCCGAGGCAATGAGGCTGGATCTTACCGTGGTGCGATGGTTTGTGTGCCAAAGTGATCCATTGAGCTATGCTGGGTGGTGCTTTTTTGCCCCTACAGAGCCACTCATACCAGATTGGTCAATGGTTAGAGGCCAGACAAACTCAGCATCCTGGTCTTCCAGGTTGGGAGTTGGAATGAGGATGGCACCTTATTCCTTAAAACGGACTTCTTGTAGCCCAACGCCAAACCCGCCGCCTTACGGTCAGGTTTTTGAACCAAAGGCTTTGTTGAGAACCCTAATCAGTTCTCCTGTCTAGACCTGGGCAACCTGACAGTATTCTGCCCATGCAATACTTTGAACTTTAGGTCAAACAAATTCCTGATGCTCTGGCCACCGCAGAGAATAATCAACGGTGCCCTATCTGCTCCATCGAGCAGGGTGGATAGGGTTCGGATGCTACTGTTCAAGCCTTCCTGTCCTCTTACTTCCGCCCTTACGCATCTTTTCCCATATGGTACCGTTCCAACTTCACTTTTATCCCCTCAGTTTTCGACCCTCCGATTCTTGGCCCCCCCCAACATACTTTGCTCGGCGTTTATTATCTAGTTTCAACTCACATTCAAACGCGGAGCGTCACTCCTGTCCTGTCGACAAGTCCATGTCCAAACAAGCGGTCAAACCCAGTTCATCGACTCCCATTTGGAGCCCTCGATCCTCCTTCAGATTGGCATGCCTCAATGTACACACATTGCTACAGATCGGTCAACAGGCAGCACTTGCTCGAACTTTAGAGACTCGCTCCATCGATATTTGCTGTCTATCGGAGACTCGCCTGCAAGACTCGAGCTCCATACTCACTCTGCGATCCCCTTCAGGTGACACCAGTAGTATTTTCTCCTTGCACCTATCCGGTGACGATGCAGCTTCCAGCACCGGCCAAGCTGGTGTTGGCATTGCCCTGAGTCCTCAAGCTGAAGCTGCTCTGGTTGATTGGATTCCAGTCAGTAGTCGGATGTGTGCGGTCCGATTGGCTGGATCGTTCAAAGCTTCGAAGTAGCGTGAGACTAATAGGTGCCTATTGATCATCGCTACCTAAGCGCCCACAAACCGTAGCGATGACTTCTACCGCCAACTTACGAGCTCCTTCGCCACAGTAGAAACCCGGACATTTTTGTGCCGGCTGGGAATCCGAACGCTCAAGTTAGAAGGCTGTCCACTGATGAAGTGCATCTGGGCGGTCAGCACGGTGTAGGCTCCTGTAATGATAACGGTGAGCGGTTACTTTATTTGTGTGAAGATGCTCGTTTATTTTTTGCGAGCACTAACTTCCGACACAGCACCCGCAGAAGGGTGACTTGGCGCCCACCAGCCTCGAACCAGCCTTGAAGGCAGATCAATCACATTGCAAACAGTTAACACTGGAGAGGCTGCATCCAGAACTGTCGCTCGATTTGCAGCAAATGGGTGGACACCGACCATGCACTTGTATGTGCTGACCTGCGGATGTGCTTTGGCGGACGCCCACGACAACGCTGTGAGCGCATTGACACCAGCCAACGGACAAAGCCAGCTATTCTGAATGCCTATCGAAGTACACTGAAATGCGAGTTGAGTAAGCGCTCACTGGAGACAATTGAAGCTCACTGGTCACATGTTACCAGACCTTACTAGCAACAGGCAAATCCTCATGTGGCAAGTCTACTAGCCAACATGGACATTGGGTCTCTTCGCGGTCTCTGGAACTTGTCCACGCTCGCCGGCACATTCCGGATGGAAGCGAACACGATGAAACTCGCAAAGGGCTCCAGGCAAAAATCCGTGCTACCCTCAGAAGAGATAGCGAATTCTGGTGGTCTCTTCGTACCTCAGAGATGGAAGTGGCCGCTGCCCTTGGTAACCATCGAAAGTTATTCCGTCTGATACGGGAAACGGGCAGCAGGAGACCTGGTGTTAGTGAAACAATTTGTGACGAGAGTGGACAGCCTATCCACAATTTGTCAAAACGTTTGGAGCGTTGGGCTGAGCATTTTGAAAAGCAGTTTAATCGGCCGGAATTATTCGATTCCTCTCCGGCCAGTGATCGCCCTGCTCCGTGGGCTGTCCCTTTGGATCCGCCCTCTCGCTCAGAAGTCAAACGTGAGATCGGACTGTTGAAGTTGAACAAAGCCGCGGGACCAGATGGTCCTCCTCCAGCCCTCTTCAAATTCGGGGGACCTGCTCTTGATGATTTACACGAATTACTAGTGAAACTGTAGGAGCAGGAAACTATCCCAACCGACTGGAGCCGCTCCGTTATTGTTCCCATCTACAAAGGAGGCTCGCGCTCGGAATGCGACAACCATAGAGGAATCAGTCTGATCTCCATCGCCTCCAAATTGCTTACCTTTGTAATCCTTCACAGACTGACTGGCACTCGCGAAAGCCAGATTCGTGAGGAACAAACCGGGTTTCGTCGGGGTCGTGGCTGCATCGACCACATCTTCACCTTGCGTCAATTGTTGAAGCATCGTCACACATATTGGCGGCCCACCGTAGTCGTGTTCCTCGACATTAAAGGTGCCTTCGAATCGGTTGATCCATGCGCACTTTGGGACTGTTTACTCAGGAAAGGTGTGCCAGAGAAATATGTAAATATTATCCGAGCATTATACGCGCGTAGCACGGGCAGAGTGAGGGCTTACGGCAAGCTGTCGCCACCCTTCAATATCTCCAGCGGTGTGAGACAAGGATGTCCACTGTCACCTACCTCTTAAACTTCGCTATTGACGAAGTCGTGGAAATCGCGTTCACAGGACACGACTTAGAAGGTGTGGAGCTACTCCCAGGAGAACGACTTCTTGACTTGGAGTATGCAACGACAATGCCCTCATCTGTGACAGCTCCCAGACGTGCCAAGCTGCACTGGACAGATTAGCGCTGGCTGTCAGCCCCTTCAGGCTTTGCTTTGCACCATCGAAGTGCAAAGCGTTCCTCCAAGATTGGCAAGGATCGCCTCCTACGCTGACCTTTGGTGGGGATCAGCTAGAAGTCGTTCAGAAATTCAATTACCTGGGAAGTTGTATCAGCGCCCTTGGGATCGAAGACGAGATCACGAACCGTATAGCAAAAGCTCGAAGTGCTTTTGCTAGTCTTCGCCATCTATGGCGTCATCGCGACATCACTCTCGCCCTGAAGGGTAGAGTATACAATGCAGCGGTACGCTCGACCTTACTGTACGGTTGCGAAACCTGGCCCCTAGAGCAGCAGAAATAAAGAAGCTAGTTACGTTCGACCATCGGTGCTTTCGCAGTTTGGCTCATATCTGGTGGGAACACCGCGTGAGCAACGAACGTGTTCGACGCCTTGTGTACGGCATAGAAAAGGAACTGAACCGCTCAGCACCGTCATTTCACGCACCAGGCTTAGATGGCTCGGCCACGTGTTGCGTACGCCAGCCCACCGACTCCCGCGACGTGTGTTGTTTGCTCACCTGGGGGGTGGATGGAAGATGATGGGTGGCCAAATGATGACTTGGTCGAGAGAAATAAAGGCCCTCACTTCGGAGCTGGCTTCGGTTGGAGCTTCACGGCTCCCTGGTTGGAGTCCAAAAGACGATGAACACGTTTGGCTAAATACGCTTGCTGACATGGCTAGGAGCCGACCTCAGTGGCGTTCGTGTTGTGAGTTTCTTTGTCCCTCCCCATCCCTTTTAGCCTCCCTCTCCAACCACGACCCATTTCGTAGCACAACATAATTTTACATCATAAACTTTCTTGTTGCCTAGTAGCCGGCTGCTAGCTTTCCGGAACGATGCCCATCCGTTGCTGGTAGCTCAGTTGGCATGCAACTGTTATATTTATTTTCTTTTTCTTTTGTGTATTGCGGCAAAGTAGTTGAGGTGTTTTACACCTCTAGCTAACGTGTCTAGTAATAATGCTCAATCAAAGACCGGGGATGTCAAGTATGGTACGGAGGACCAAGCATACAGATGATGTATCAGGAGACAAGTATTATGAGGCTGTTGTTTTTGCCAGTGAGCACCGTGATTAATGACAGCCGATGCGCAAAAGAAGAGACATTGGTTGGAGACCTATAGGCATTTGGAGCCTGAGGCCGGACTGGTCCGAAAGGATTAAGAAGGAGAGGCACAGTAGTGAAGTGAATCTAGCGAGGACTGGGATGTTGCCCTGGCGCTAGGGGTACCTAGACCACTATTGAAGAGTTGCGATATTGACCAGAAGAGGGGCCGAATACAATATACAGTAGGGTAGGGTTAAGCATAGGAGTGGATGAGACATGAGAAGATCAAATGGTCAGAAGCTGGTGCTGGTGGAATAAGGAAGACGTCGGTCCGATAGACGGGGGATGTGAGTACTACAGAGTATGGTGTAGTCAAGGATTGGTAGTAGAGTGGAGCCATATAGGGTATAGAATAGGCAATGATGATGATAAGGACAAACACCAACGTTCTGGAAGCAGCAATAAGTGAAATAGTTGGGTCAAAGAGACGGAAGTCCTGAGGCAATCTCGATTAAGTGGGGATAGAAAGGCCAAAAGAGAGCAAACGTGCGATTCTTAAGATATCAGAAACAGCTGTGATGCGAGGTTACAGTGGAGTAGGAGACTATTGGAGGTATAAAAAAATACAAAAGAAGATGTAGGCTTATTCGCTAGAGATTGTTTGGTCCTGTCTCCCATAGCTCGTCTTCCGGCACTTTGAGGCTTAATAGTTCCGAAACCGTAGTTACATCGAGGAATTTTCTTATGACATTGTTGAAGTGTGTATTGGTCACAGATGATCGGATTTGCAGAGGTAACTTGTTCCATGTGTCCGCGTATCTATAAAGGAAGAAATCGTGACGTATGCCGCAACGAGCAGCTAGCAGACTGAATGAATAGGTCGCGTTGCGTAGATGTTATCGGGTATCCCCTGCCGTTCGGAAGTGTCGCGTCAGGTTCATTTCCGGATTTCTTGTAATCTTGTATAGAAACGTAAGGTTTATCTTTAACCTTCGTAACCACAGCGGGTCCAATCCCAGTTGTTTGCACCGACTACGGTAGTTCAGCGTGTTTGAGCCTAGTAGACGTTTGATGAAGGAACGCCGTACTCCAGTGCAATCCCGTCGTACTTCCGCGAGTTCGTAAGGAGTATAGAGCAGTGTACAAGAAAAGGCCTAGAGCCCGTTTTATACAGTGGCAGCCGACATTCCAAAAGCGACATGGATTTGAAGATATAGCCTATTAACAACATAGCTTTAGCTGCACTATAGCTTACTTGCTCCGCAAAGTTGAAGGAACTAGAGTAGTGGACCACCAGCTCTGGGAATGGTCAACCTCATGGTTGATGCCTATAAATAGGGTCAAGTGCTCTGTTCTTCGAATCGGAGCTGCTAATCCTCCCACCTGATATGTTGTCGGCGGTGGTGAACTCCCTGTTGTCACTCAGCAAGTGGATATAGAGGTCGTACACTCATCAGCACTTCATTCTGGCGACAATTGGAAGGCTGCTTGTCGTGGGTTTCGTATGATGTGGTGTATCCGCCACTCTTTCGGAATCCTAACGGCCAATTTGTTTGTGAAGCTATTCTCGGCATTCGTCCGACCCCACCTGGAATGTTGTATCCAGGCTTGTCCACCATGTCTTATCCGAGACAAAATGGCCTTAGAAAGGATGTTACGAGTGGGCACTCGGTTAGTGCAGGGTCTACGGGGACAGACGTATCCTGAAACCTTGCTCAGTTTGGGAATGTACTCCATGCAGTACGGAATGATACGAGGGGATCTGATTCACACTTATCGTATTTTGACGGGTAAGATCGGCCCGGACTTATCAAGGCTATTTACTCCCGCTACGTTACCTAATGTCCGCCGTCAGCCAAGGAAACTGAATAAACCACGGCCTGATGGGATTAGGACAGAAACTCGTCTGTCGCGCCGAGTTATAGATCGCACAAATTCGCTTCCAGATCAGGTGGTTAGGGAACCTACGGTTAAGGGTTTTGCGCGCCAGCTCGATGCACTTGGGTGGCAACATCAAACCTTCCCTTTTTCCTAGCTGACTCACCTTTAATTTTCAGTTCTTTTTTAATGACTCAGATATCTCGGTCTTCTATTTGTTTAGCTCTCTCACGTTCTCTTCTTGCTCATTGAGTTTGCTTTTTGCTTTTTCTTACCTCACGTAATCGGCCCAGCAGGGACTGCTAAGGCACGATACATGGGCATTAATTGGTTGGACAGGGTGTGATGCGGTCTTTGTTTGAAGCTTACCAGTATTTCAAAGTCTGCTAACTCCTGGTTCAACGACCAGCTGAAGGCTCACGGGATAATCCTATCGTTACAGTTCCGCTTGAACTTGAAGGCAGTTCAGCTGGTTTCCTCGTTTCTAGCTAATACAATGGCTGGCGCAGCTGGCTTACATAACAGACCCATTTTTTTACCTAATGAGCAGTCTATAAATGAAACATCCACGTTTGCAGTTGATTTGAAATCCACGCTGTGGTCTTTATAGGAGACGAGGGTGGGCACTGAATCTCCGGACCATTTTTATACCACTTACAAGACTCGCTCTACCACCATCCTGTCACGAGACAGATAAGGGGGACAAGCCTGGACGCAGTACTCCAGATGCGGTCTAACAAAGGCCGTAAATAACTTAATAAACATTTTGTCTTCATCCTAAATGATCTACGGATCACCCAGGGTTCGGAAGCCCTTGCTAGCCGCTGTTTCCAGTTCTCTCTGGATTTGAAATCCGGAGCTAACGTGAAAACTAACTTAAGTTGTTGGGACACATGAGGTAGTTCGTTCCCGCCACGCTTGTGGTGCGTCGTCGGGCCATTTGATCCTACGCGCATTACTGAACAATTTTTGTGGTGTACTGGCTTCTGCCACAGAACGGACCAATCAAGCACCCTGTCCAAAGCTTGTTCCAAGGCTTGGGAACCACCAGAGTCGCTCCCCGTGCACCAGAACTTCGTCGTCCGCGAACATGAGAGTAGGCACCCCTAGCACTTCCGGCAGTTCTTTAACGTACACAGCAAACATCAGCGGGCCAAGGACTGATCCCAGTGTGAAGCCGATCAGAACAGCTTGCCGGAACGAAAGACTAGTGCCTACCCGAATGCATCTGTCTTCGTTAAAGAAATGCTGATAGCCATTGAAGCACGTGTCCGGAGAGGCCACAGGAACGTAATTTAAGGGAAAGACGAGAAGGTGGTACGGAGTCAAACACTTTGGAGAAGTTAATGAACAGTAGGTCCACTGTTTGACGCTGGTCGATGGACTCTGCCCAGCTCTCTCGAGCAACCAGCAGATTGGTCAGACAGGAATATCCCTTGTAAAAAGCAGATTGTAATGAGCTGAGAATGGCAAACGCTATGAAATGTTTTCGAAGGCATCCCTCACAAGCTTTTCTAGCAACTTAAAAAGCACGCTGGTTAAACTAATGAAGCGGTAATTTACAGAAGTTGTCTGTCACCTTTTTAAACAGGGGACAACAGCTTTCTTCCAGCTAAAAGATAATGCGCAGCTGCCAATAGACTTTTTGAACAACCACGTTACCGACTCACAAACGTAATTTTCCCGAGGAATGGTATCCATACCAGCGGCTTTCGTAGGAGTTAGCTGCAGCGGCAGTGAAAGCACTTTGGCGTCTGACACGGAGATAGTAGGATATAAGAAGACAGCCAGAACTTTCTCCTCTAAATCTATAGCTGATAAAGGTGACTAGGATAAACGTCCATGCATACTGTTTGCCGAGAAGACAGGCTTTACCGTAATCAGTGTGCTAAGCAACCTCACTGGGTCGGTGCAACACCGGGATCGATGAACCGGCACGCTCGTCTTCTGACACAGCGAAAAACCGCCTCGGGTTGGTTGAAGCCGTGTTTGATAGTTCCACTTCATCACGTAATCGAGCGTCCCTTAGATGCTGCTTACATGCGCTCCGTGCCGTTCGATGACACCGTAACGCACCGTCTGATTAAGTAGAAATGTAGCTTCGGCAACACTTGGATCGCACGTTCAACAGTTGACGCGCGGTTAAATCAAACAAGGGTGGTATGGCATTTTCTTTCTTCGCAACTGAAAGCGGAATGTGGGGGAGTGCTACGCGGTAACTCGATTTTTTGACGTGCCATACTGATCGAGCTTTTTAGGTGAAATATCGCGAAGCCCAGTGTTTGACAAACACGTGACAAAATTTGACCACTATCAAATTTTCTCTGAGAACAAGTGGTTATGTCTAACTCACAGTGTTTGCATTGTGCGAAAGTGGTGACTAAGGGTATCCAATGCATTGTCTGCAAACTCTGGGCATGTGGCCAAAAGCGTTGCTCGCAACTTACTGAACCGCTCTTCAAGACCTATGCTGAGCACAAGGGTTTGCTATGGATTTGTCGATATTGCATCGATGCTGCTGCGTTGGCAAGGCGTCCGTCACATCCTGAAAGACGTTCTTCCGCTCTTTCTGCTAGGCGTGCCAGAAAGCGGAGCAACACATCTTCCAACGACGCTCCAAAAGTCGCGGCCACCCCAGCCCCATCTACTCCTCATTCGGACCTATTGACACATCTGGGTTGTTGAGCCTACGACGAGGTCATATGCGGCCATTGTGAAGGAGAAGGCGACCTTAGCCTCGTGTAGCCAAGGTCCAGCCGCATGTGTCACCAAGACTGACTAAGTCTGAATAAACCTGAGCTTCCATCTTCTCAGTCACAAATGAAGATAGTTCTCAACAGACTTTCTGAGCTGGAAAAAGTGATAAAGGAAATCCATCATCCCGTAAACCACCAATCCCAGAGCGCATTCAACCAGCTCGTGACCGTTGTCTCATCATCGTGAACGCAGTGGAATCGGACAAGGCTACCAGGGCGAACAGAATGTTGGATGACCAAATACTGCTCGAGTGGATGATTTCTCTACTGTTTGATGCAGGCGAACAGGGAATAAACATTGTCTCTGCCTTCCGTCTCGGTAAGAAGCAGGAAAATTCCTCCAAGGTTCGACCCCTCAAGATTGTATGCGGAAACGAAGAAGAGTGCGCGCGCATCCTCTGACGGACTCCACGTCTCAAATGTGACCCTTTCTACGTGTTACAAAACCTCTCTACCGAGGACCGAATTAAAATGAAGAAGGCTGTAAGGGAGCTACGAACGCGCCGGGAGAGTGGTGAAACCGACCTACATATCGTGGATTTTTGAGTAGTTCGGAAGAGCACAAGAGCCCGCTGGAGGCCGATTCTTGTCACCCCGAGACAGTAAAGCATGATAAGGGACTACGCCTGTTATCTGCCAATGCGCGCAGTCTAAGGAATAAACTGGATGAAATTCAGTTGCTTACTTCGGAGACTCGTCCAGACCTGATGGCCTTCACCGAAACCTGGCTATTCCCAGATATCCCGGGCTCGGAAGTGTCTATCCCTGGATATCAGCACTCCCGGTCCGATCGCCACGGAGTGAGGTCAGGTGGTGGAGTAATTCTCTACTGAAAGACATCTCAAAGTACATTTAGTTGAAGCTATCAGTGAGCATGATGACAATTTCGAAGCCCTCTGGTGCCGTGTTCATGACGGATGCAGATCTTTGTTGGTCGGTGTCGTCTAGAGCGCCATCGGGCCCCGGAGCGCGCTTGTTGTGCTCGATAAGGATGTACGATGGGCACAAAGACTGTCTAATATTGGGGGATTTCAATGCACCGGGTATCGATTGGGACCCACTTCTTTGTGATCGCCGATCCGACTCTTTCGATGCCACGTTGCTTAAAACCGCTCTCGACTGCAGCCTCGTTCAACATGTCTTGACGCCTACTCGTATTTTCCCAGACCAGACCCCGCACATTCCAGATCTCGTGCACTCCTCGGCAGATTCGGATGTCACGAACCTAACCGTTCTTCAACCCACAGGCAAGAGCGATAATTGTGTTGTTTCGTTCCACTGGACTCGCTGTTTCACGATCCATAGTCACAGTGGTCACCGACGGAATTTTTGGCGTGCCGATCCACTCCGCCTGAAAACGGCTGCAAACGCTACGGATTGGGGTATCCCTGAACACATTCACCTCGACGGCGCGTGGAATTTTGCACTCTCCAAAATGACGTCGCTAACTGAGCAGGTCGTTCCCTCCTCCCATGGAAAGCCCTTCACTAGAGGTCCACCTTGGATGGATCGGGAATCGAAGTCAACTATGAACAGAAGGCGCAAAATTATGGGATCGCTTTAGGCAATCTCAGTCAGAACCCGACTCTTCTCACTACGAGACTGTCAGAAATCTTCGTCGCGATGAAGCGTCAGAAACGCCAACAATACGAACTATCCTTGGCATAGCACTCCAGAATCGCGCCTAAAATGCTCTACTCTTATTTGAAAAGCACTAGAGCTGGTAATGGCATCCCTGCTTTGTGTTCCTGTGACCAGCAAGATTTACTTCACGAGGACGCTGAGAAAGCTAGTCACTTGGCTAAGCAATACGCTTCTGCTTACGCGAAAGAAACACCATTTAGTGACAGAGCCGTTCTTCGTTGGCCCAAGTTGGTATTAACACTGATTCTGTGATGAAACTTCTTGAGTTAGATCCATAAAGCTCACCCGGCCCTGATGGATTGCATCCTTTGTTCCTCAGGACTGTTGCGGAGTACATAGCTTCACTTATGTCGTCTTTCGTCGCTCACTAGAAGCTGGCCGTCTTCCTTCCGCTTGGAAAGTGGGTATCGTCGAACTCATCAACAAAGGAGGAAGTCGACATGATCTGAGCATTTATCGTCCAATCTGTTTGACGTCAATAGTGCATAAAGTTATGGAACGGATCCTAAAACAGGCGGTTAATCTTCATCTTGGGGGATGGAATGTCATTTCTTAGACCCAGCATGGGTTCCGAAAAGCACGCTCCTGTACCTCAAACTTGCTCGTTGCCAAGTAGACCTGGGCAAGGTCGCTAGACTCCGGCAAACGCTTGGACGTTGTGTTTGTTGACTTCAGCAAAGCTTTTGACAGTCCCGCATGAACGGCTTCTGTCTAGGCCCCAAGGAATCGGTATTTCTGGGAACCTCCTGTCTTGGATCACCGACTTCCTAAACGACCGCTCCATGCAAGTGAAGGTGAATGACATTTTCTGCTCCGGTTATAAAGACGAGTGGGGTCCCACAGGGCTCTGTCCTCGGTTCCGCACTCTTCAATATTTTCATCAACGACTTACCGTCCACTCTTCAGATGGAGTGCCTAATGTACGCTGAAGACCTAAAGATACGGATGGAAGAATTCAGCCTTGAAGACGCGGACATTACAACCTACGCTCGATCTACTTCATGATGGGTCGATTAAGTGGCAGTTGTCCGTAAATCGTGGTAAATGCTCTGTTCTCCCCGTTGGCTCATCTAACCCATTTGGAACTTAGCACATTGGTGGTTCCTTGCTCAGAAGCGCAAGCCAAGAGAGGGATCTTGGAGTGATAGTCTCATCAGACCTCAAATCTATTCAAGATACCTAGAAGAGGGTCGCCGCGGCCTAAAGGATGTTCCATTCGATACGTAGTGGGTTTCCTCTCCTGACCCCGTGGCTTTTCCGACTCCACATTAGCTCGCATTAACGCCCGATTCTCGAATACGGGCTACCCACTGCTGGATGTGTCTAGTTAATAGACTGTCGAGATTACATGGTTGGCGGCATCCGGTTTCGGATTTGCCTGTCACTGTGGCAAGCCACAGGACGCCTGCGCCTACAGAGGGACCATGGATGGCTTGCGCTGCACTACCCACAGCTCCAACCACATACCCCATATCCAGTGTAAACCCGAAGGAATAAGACCGGGAGGCATGCGGATGGGAACCACGTTTCATCAACGGAGCCGGCCCACACTCCTTCACAGGCAAACACAAGCTCGCTGTATTTGGGGAATCAACCGCACACAAGGCGGTGGCTGGACCGTAGTCCGCTCCACACTCAGTGCATGGAACCGCTCTTTGAGCCTAGCACGGCCACAAGAACCGTGCACCCCGTCCCCTCCAGCAACGACCAACTGTCTCCTGGAGCCAGTATGAACGATGTAGTGGGTAATAGACAGGTAAGCACCTTGTCAACATACACATCAAGCGCAACCATACCAGGGATATCAAACAACAGCCATTCACTTTAAACGACAAACTGAAATTAAATAAATCCAATAATGCATACAGATACGGTGGCATAACTCTTCGCTAAATTACCATATGAAGTAAGTTGGTTAGCAACAAATCCGTGATAAGTAAGAAATGTCCACAAGTTACTTAAAATGCTACAAACGCAACAAAATTACCGAAGATAAGCGCAATTAGTGTAAGCAACGTGGCCAGTTAATAGAACATTATTCAGGGAGGCAGAACAAACCAAATAAAGCGGAATGAAATTTAGCCAGCTTAAAAAGACCTAGTTTAAGTGTAAGTTGGTTTAGCCCAACTGCGGTGAAGAAGCATCAAGAATGCAACATCAGCCTCAGCACGGGGCACGAGATTACATGGTTGGCGGCATCCGGTTTCGGATTTGCCTGTCACTGTGGCAATCCACAGGACGCCTG
>CALYDF020006404.1:0-12875 GCA_944474145.2 Dicrocoelium dendriticum
TTTTCATACCTTGTTCACACTACGCCGTAACTGTTGTTTACCTTTCCATCTTTTGCAGATTGATGTACGCTAGTTCCTCGGCCAGAAACTTAATTTCGCGCGTCATACCGATTCAACCTTCCCTTGTTCATGAGGACAACCTGTTTCTGCGTTCTGAAAAAGTAATCGTTTTAATGGAGGAATTTCTCTCGCAACGTGTTTCCAAGGTGGTCAAAACCGCCAAAAATTCGAAATGTGAGCTGTACCATACTTAATTACTAAGTTGAATAAAAGTGTGAAGTGTAAAGTGCGGAGCGTCCTATCCGCCACTTGGAAATAACGCTCCTTCGGCAGTGTTATTCCGGTACACTGGGTTGCAGGTGGTGTGATGTAGATTTGACGACATTGAACCCATAGTGTTGTTTAGTAATGATTGAGTATGCTTGCTGAAATCCTACGACCTCCATTGGTAATCAATTTACTAAGGGGTTTAAATGCGTTACGATGGTTACTCATTTTCCCGCCTCACGCGTAGCAGCCATGGTGGATGACTCCCTTGCATTCCTACGTTTGCTTAAGAGTCCTTATCTGGACCTCGCATCGGTGAAGAAGGATCTGAAAGTGTTTCAGATTAAAACGGCGACATCGTTTTTTCGTCGGAACGTGCGATCTGCGAAGGCGTACGAAAGGGAGACTGGACAGGTGCTACCGGATGGATGCCCATACCGGTATATTTTGTTTGTATGTATGCATGGAAGGCGCAGCAATGTTACTGGAAAGCGGTAAGTGCATTGTAATTGCCTGATGAGAAGATTACTATAGGTACCGATGTTACGATTGCCCTGCGCGTTTTTCTGTTACGTATAAGAGCGAATGTTACGAAATTGGGAATGCCTATCTGTGGCATTCGCACAGCTTTCAAGTTGGGAATCCTTAGCTGTATGCGTGTAATCGGAGGCTAACAGAAGATCAGGAGAGGCTGGTGCTTAACTTAATGAGAACGTTTCGTCGGACCCAGGAGATGCGTGCCTTTGTGCGGCAGCAGTATGACATTCGTTTAACAAGGAGGGATTTGTATGTCATGCGGCGGCGTTATCGTAAGGCCTGTGTCACTGAGGTGGAGGAGGTGACTCAACTGTTGCAAAGAAATGGTGAGGTGAAAATTCTGCATGAGGGTAATCAGATTCGTTACCTATTTTTCGTACCTTCGCGCATGCTTGAATTGGTGGGCCAATACGGCGAGGTAATTTTGGCCGACTCCACGTATCAGATCAACAACGGAGGCTACATCCTGTGGCATTGCATGTTTGTGGACGTCAGCGGCCTCGGTATGAGTTTCTTTTATGCCCTGTTGCCTAATGAGACGGAGGTTGCTTACGAGGAGGCAGTGAGAGGTATGTTGGATTTGGCCCCCGCGGTTGCCGGTGCTCGGACTTTGGTGATGGACAAGTGCACCGCGCAAGTGAATGCGTTTCGTAATGCGTACCCAAATGCGAACATTGTTTTCTGCCGGGTACACATTATGCGTGACATGCGGCGGCGTTGCTCACACCTTCCGTTGTGTAACGCGGAAGATAAGAGAGCTCTATTCAACATGCTGCAGTCGTTGTTGTACACGTACGACTGCGCTCATTACCATCGGATTATGGAAGCGATATCCCTGCGGAGCGCAGAATGCTTCCAATACCTGCGTCGTACATGGACCCCATGGCGGCTTAGCTGGGCGGCGCATTTGATGGGCCATGTAGTTTTATTTGGATGCGACAGCACCAATCGCATTGAAAATGAGAATAAGCATCTGAAACAAACTTTGAGTGAGCGGTCAACGCTACTTCACCTGTTTCAGGTGATAGTGCAGCGTGCCAGTAGCATGATTGAGGAGAGTGAAACACTGCTTGCCAGCGATCAACTTGGTGTACGCGTCGTTCAGCACGGTGTCAGCATTGGGGACGTGATTTTGCGCAGGCTCTCGTCCTACGCCCGGCAGCAGTACGCGCGGCACAGTGTTCGGGTTCGTATTCGCAGCGTAAACCAAGGCGGTGGTTGTTGGCTGGTGGACGACGAGCGCATTGATATGCAATGTGTTGTTATCGGAAATGGCAGCGCTGGTGGATGCAGATTTAATCGGCAGTGGCGCATTCCGTGTGCGCACATAATTCACGTGGCGAGCCTACACGCGTACCAGGAGGAGGATGTGCTTGATGGTTGCCGTTGGGTATTGCTAGCGATAAGTACATCTGCGCCGGTGCTTTCGGAGGATACGGAAGGGACGTTGACGGTGGCGCCCGTGAGATGCCCGAGTGAGGTAGTTCTTGACCGGGCGGCGAAAATTCGCATCACTCGGGATATGTTTGCGGCTCTGGAAACGCAGATTCTGAGCATGGGCACCGAGGAGTTCCAGCGCACCATGAGCGTGTTTGCATGCGTGCGGGAGCTGCTCACAAGTCACAGTGAAGTTCAGCTTTACGCGCGATCATCGCAGTTGGAACAACTGCAACCGTTATCCTCGGAAAACCTGCATACCTTCCAAGGAATGCAGCCGTCATCCACCGTTGCAGCTACCCACGTGACGGCAGGCAATTGTACGCGTAACAGCATGAATTCACCGGAGAGGGACCTCAGCGAAGGGATCGCATTGGTGTCCCCGGTTGTTGGTGTTTCCCAGTCTCCTTGCGAGGACCGCAGGCGTCGCAGACGGAAGTTGCCTTTGTTAACGCGTGCGGTTGAGGTGGTGGAAGGCAGCATGACATCACCACCCACTTTCCAAGCCGAAGGAAGACGGCCAGCTTCTAGTGAGCGACGAAAGACTTGACATATGGGTTAAGCTATGTACTCCGCCACAGTCCTGTGGAACAAAGGATGCAATCCATCAGGTCCGGGTGAGCTATACGGATGTAACTGAAGAAGAAGTTGCATCACAGAATCAGTGTTAATATCTACTTAGGCCAACGAAGATGGAAATGTGGATACGGCTCTGTCACTAAATGGGGTTTCTTTCGCCTAAACAGAAGCGTACTGCTTAGCCAAGTGACTAGCTTACTCAGGGTCCTCGTGAAGTAAAGCTTGATGATCACAGGAGGAGCGATATGTGCGAACTCAACGATCTTAGAGAAAATTACACGGCCCAACGTGGTTGCTTGCACTGAGACATCACTTTTCTCCATCAAACCTCACAGTTTCAGACATCTCCGTGGTGTTCTTAACAGGTACATCCATTTCCTTACCTGCGCATATTCATCACCATTAACGCTTTGTATCACATTGGTATGCTGACAGGGGTACATATGTTTCCTGTAATAACTACCCTTTCAGAGACTCCGCGCTACGCACCGACCGTTGCCTTCTCTCTGGTCTTGCCGCGGCCATGTCATGTCGCATTGATACGTTGTTACAGGTAACATACATTTCCTATGCTAACCTCCATTTCAGAGCCACTGATATCTGCCGCCCACCGCCTTGTTTCCTCTCACTGCCACGGAGCCTCCTTCCAAGTCCTGCCGCCGCCATGTGATGTCGCATTGATACGTAGATACAGGTAGCATAGATTTTTAAGGCTCATCTCCACTTCAGAGCCACTGACATGTGCCGCCCAACGCCTTGTTTCCTCGCACGACCACAGAGCCTCCTGTCACGTACTGCCGCTGCCATGCTATGTCGCATTGATACGTTGTTACAGGTAACATAGACTTCTTATGCTAACCTACATTTCAGAGCAACTGACATCTGCCGCCCACCGCCTTGTTTCCTCTCACTGCCACAGAGCCTCCTGTCACGTACTGCCGCCTCCCCCAAGTCATGCCCCCGCCGTGATGTTGCATTGACACGCAGTTACAGGTAACATCGATTTTATATACTCAGAGCCATTCATATGCACTGCGCACTGCGTTCTCACCTAGCGATGCCACACAGCCTGCTTCCAAGTCGTGCAGCAGCCATGCGGTGTTCCATTGATACGTACCTTTAGGTAACATTGATTTTGCTCATTTATCTCTCCCCATTTATTTTTTAGATTTCATCTGACGTATGTGCATTAGACGTATCCTATCATAGCACCTTGTCCGGTCTTCCTTCGCCTTCCAGTTACCACACTATTACCATTCCTTGGAGAACGGAGCAACGGCCCTTTTCAGGGCCACCCCCTGAATCCGTGTCTTGTCGTCCCACAGCCCATTGGAAGTATGCGAACTACCGCTATCTCCTTGCGGCGGACTACAAGCTCACAGGTTCCGTGGGTGGCTCCGTAATCTTCAGATCACGTATGGGGGCATTCATACATGGACACGTGTTCGCAACCCCGCGACGTATGCGAACAGAATCGTCGTCGAAAAACAAAGCGGTAAGTTAACATTTCGCGGCCATTTTCAACCTGTAACATGTCGTTGCATCCGTCCATTATTGCTAAATACTGTTTCTTTAGTGCTCTGACACTTAGCAGGGCTCACCTTCATGAGCCATTCCCTCCTACAGTAACGATATTTGATGAACCATTTTTCAGTATTCTCGCTTGGTGGGTGATGAGCGTTCCGAACGCTCCCCACTTACACGAGAATATTTGCATATGGTTTGAGCGTCCCGTCTGCGCACTTGTCATATAATCAAACACCGCCTTAACAAAGGATTGCCTATTTCAGTACCATGTCACTACCACTTCCAGAATAAACCATTTATATATTCATTTATTGATGTAGGCATGCAAATACGTCAGCATTATGTGGACAACATCTTGCGCCAAACATTTACATCCCATGTATGACGTTGTGTTACCTCACTATCCAACACAATAAAGTATAGGCGTATATATCATTAACGTTAAATAACCCGACTATTCTGTTCAAGTTAATACACCGACTGACGTAGAAATTACGTAGCTTTTGCTGGATGGTTTGCAGATGTACACTTTCCCTACTTCATATAACACCATCGAGTAAGTCAGTCACCCTTAAGGACGCCATATTCTTTGCTCCATACTTACTGCCTCTTGAACCCACTTTCCCGCATAGCACCTAACCCGCTCAGAAATCACCGGCTTACGCGATTACCTCCTTACATACCATCAATTCATGCGAACTCTTTTTCCCTTGCGTGAGTAAAGACTATATCATTTACCAAAGGTAAATGCAAACCAATAGATCATCCATACCACAATGGTACGCACTCCAAACTCATATATATATATATATATGCATATAAACATACATATATTCATAAAACGCAAATGTGTATCGCGCAACCAATTGCAATATGGGATCACTTGCTTCCCATGCAAATTATCAATCGGGATATATTTCCCATCTACTATGTCACAGGTATCATGCATAGAGCATGTTTCAGTAAAGAGACTAACACTGCATCCTTATATAACGTTCATTTTTGTTACCTTTGATCATATCAATCTTGTATACCATAGTTGTTGGGCGGAACCTGGGATACTAGTCGGTAAGCAATGACAAGTAAGACGTGCCAAATACGACAGTATAGAAGTCGGGGGCAACTGAAACAACGTATATTGTACAGGCTACAAGAATAAGAAGCGAATCAGACAGAGCGAGAAACGTGCAGCGAGGAACTCACCAAAACGGTTTGTGTGACAACGGATGTGCAGTCAGTTAAACAAATGGACGTTTCGAAGGCTAAAACAACCATAAAATCCAATGTTACAAGATACTGAAAGAGCATGTTTTCTGTTGCACTACAAGGGCCTCCCCCTAGAAGGCTGACGGATGGAAGCCTTCGATGGAGCTGTTAGTGGGGGGAATGGAAGGTGAGGGTGGATGCGAATGTTTGCAAGGGCTTGAGAAGGGCTTCCAAAGTTGGGTGTAGCAGATTTCGCTGGGTCCAGGCTTTTGTTAGTTTTATTTATGACGATCGTGTGGACCAGGGTGCATCATCGGTGGGCCGTCGGGGCGGGCTGGTCGGACTGCAAAGAAACTGGCTAGTTCAGAAAAAAGGCCGACAGGACCTTCCCATTACTGCTGACCCGACGGTGCGCTTGGGAGGTGTCACTCCCCCCACCGCACTTTAGTCCACGGTCCTCGTCCCACGAAGAAATCCAGGCGTCCTCGTCCCACGAAGAAACGCGGCGTCCGCGTCGGCAATGCCTAGGAAGGCGTTCAGGGACCAATCGGTTCGTGGGTGCCTGCGGTCGAGGGCGAGGAATGGGGTGGGGATATGGCTGTGGGACGGCTGGCGAGTCACTCCAGGGTTGCGTTGAGCCGGTTGGCGAGTCACTCGAGGGTTGCCTGGGCAGCTCCGGCGGTTGAGTTCCTGGAAGGTAGAACTCAGAGGGGGTTGGCAAGGGTCGGGGAGGTGGCATGACGCCGGAGAGGGAACATGGCATGTATGATAAAAGCAAATACGCTTTTTAGGTTTTTCAAAAAAGGTTTTGGGTTTTTTGTCGATTTTTCAAAACGTTTGTGGGTGTGACGCAGGATAACCATTAAAGACGAAAACGCGTGTTAATGGAAATAGCAAACGTTTACAAAATCGGAAAAGCGGACCGGACGTTTGACCTGTCTACCGCGTCGGTCGGTTGCCTGGGGTTGCGGCGGGATAGGTTGCGGGTCAAGGGGGTACGGAGGGATCCGGGTTATCCAGTGCTCGGGAAGTCACCACAGGTGCGGGTGCTTGTGGGAGAGCATCAGGATGGACTGCAAGTGGTTCGTCAAAGAAAGCCACTTTTAGTTGGTCGATGGACACCGTTCTTCGTTGACCATTCTGGTCTATAGTAAAATGTTTCGGAGTCCGTTGTAGAACACTGAAAGCGCCAGTGTAGGGAGGCTGGAGAGAGCGCCGCACTGCGTCGGTGCGGAGGAAGACGTGAGTGCAGGCAGAGAGTCCGCTGTGCATTTGCACATCTCTAGTCTGTTCACGAGGCGGGGTCGGGCGTAGTGAACGCATGCGCTGAGCGAGGGAGGACGCAAAGTTAGGCGGAGGCATACCCGACGATGCGGGAGGTGAAACGAATTCTCCTGGTAACTTGAGCGTCGTGCCGTAAACCAGCTCTGCTGGTGCACATTGCAAGTCAGCTTTGATGCTGCTGCGAATGCCTAAGAGTACGAGCGAAATGTTTTCGCTCCAGCTAGGGTCAGAGGAGGCGCAGAGCGAGGCTTTAAGCTGTCTATGGAAACGTTCAACTAACTCGTTGGCTGCTGGGTGATACGCCGTGGTATGAATGCGGCGACAGCCTAAAACGTTGCAGAACGTATCGAATTGTGAAGATTCGAAAGGCGTTCCTCGGTCGGTTGTAATGGTGGATGGGAATCCTGTAGTTCGAGACCCACCGATCCAAGAAGGCCCGGATAACAATCTCAGCTGTGCAGTCTGTTACGGGAATGGCTTCTGGCCATCTGGTGAAGCGGTCGACACATGTCAGAATGTATACGAATCCGCGCGACGGAGGCAATGGACCTACCAGGTCTAAGTGTGCATGCGAGAGCCGAGAGTCCGGGGCAGGAAATGAACCAAGAGGACTGCGGGTGTGACGATGTACTTTGGAGCGCTGGCATTGAAGGCATGGCGCGAGCCCCAGGTACGAACACCTTTGTTTACGCTGGCCAAACGAAACGTTCGGTGACCAGCTTCAAAGATGCACGGATACCCAGGGTGTGATAGTGAGTGCAGTGCGTCAAAGACTGTGCGTCTGAAGGAGACTGGCACAAGCGGTCTAGGACAACCTGTGGACGTCTTACAGAGGATGGTTCCTTTCGTGGTTTGGAGAGGAACTGGTTGCACATGCAGCGAAGTAGACTGCAGAGTGCGCTGTATGTCTTCGTCTTGAGCCTGAGCCGATTCCATTGCGGCAAGGTCGACGGTAGGCAAAGACTGCAGAGTGAGGTTGACGCCTAAGAGAGCTTCGGCGACGGGATTGTCGACACCTGCGGCATGACGTATGTCAGCAGTGAACTGCGTGACAAATTCTAGGTGTCTTTTTTCCCTTGGTGAGTATTTGTCGGAAGCAGAGTTGAAGGCAAAGATAAGGGGCTTGTGGTCAGTGTAGACCGTGAAAGCGCGGCCTTCAAGTGTGTGCCGGAAGTGACGTATTGCTAGGTAAATGGCGAGCAGTTCTCTGCCAAACGTGCTGTAGCGGGATTCCGCTGGCTGCAGGCGCTTGGAGAAGAACCCAAGGGGTTGCCATTGCCCACCAACGTGTTGTTGGAGGACGGCTCCTACCGCGACGTCTGAGGCATCAGTCGTAATAGAAAGAGGTGCAGTCGATTCGGAATGAGCGAGGAGGGCTATGTTGGAGATAGCATCCTTGAGCTCGGCGAAGGCTGCCTGTGCTGTGTCAGGGAAAGCGAACTTACGTTCATTTCCTCTGAGTAGGTCAGTCAGTGGCTGCATGAGCTGAGCGCAGCGCGGAATGAAGCGTCGATAGTAGTTGACCAAACCACAAAATCGACGGAGGTGCTTGAACGAAGTCGGAGCTGGGAAGTCCTTGATTGCCTGGATCTTATCAGGAAGGACTTCAATACCAGACGATGAAACAGGGGCCAAGGAATTCTACCGCTTGATTTGCCGACTTCGCACTTAGTCGGGTTGACTGCGACACCGTGTTGGGGTCAAGCGCTAGAACAGAGTTCGAAGATGCTCGAGGTGCTCTTGTTCCGATGAACTGGCTAATAAGCATATCATCGAGGTAGGAATATGCGAAGTCTAGACCACGAGTAACATCGTGGATGAAGCGTTACAAGGTTTATGCAGTGTTGCAAAGTCCAAATGGCATACTTAAAAATTCAAGGAATCCGAAAGGAGAAATTATGGCTGTTGTTGAAATGTCATTTCTTTCTACAAATATCTGCCAATAGGCGCGAACCAGCTCTATCTTGCTGAAGACCGTCTTAGCTGTGAGGCATGTGGTAAGGTCTTGCATGTGTGGGATGGGATACCTATCTGGGACGGTTAGCCGATTGAGTGCACCGTAATTACCACAAGGGCGCGGGTCACCAGATTTCTTGGGGAGCATCTGAAGGGCAGATGACCAAGGTCTGTCGGAAGGGCGATTATTCCAAGTTCAAGCATGTGCTCAAACTCCGCCCTAACTACCTTTAATTTCTCGGGCGATAGTTGGTGTGGACGGCATGAGACGGGTGGGCCATTCGTCCGTATGTGGTGCGTGAATTGGGATACCACGGGCAAAGATGCGTTTATTGGCTGAACGAGCTTGGAATACTAGGAAAAGAGGTTCGTGTAGTCTGGGGAAAAGCGTAGACCGGTGTAATAGATGTGATATCAGCAGTGATGCAATACACTGAGTTTCGTTGCAGTGTCGACTATTATCTGGCGTTTCGCATCGACCAAGAGGTCGAAATGCCTGAGAAAATCAATGCCAATGATACCAAAGCGGACTGTAGCGACGGTGAATACCCAACAGAACGTGTGCCGAAGACCTAGGTCCAGGATAAGCGCCCGATGACCGCAGGTACATATTGGCGTGCCATTGGCGGTACTTAGACTTGTCGACAAAGAAATGCTAGGCTCACCTGACATAGGGGAAATGACGCTGACTTCCGCCCCGGTACCAGCTAAGCACTGGGTCTCGGAATCTTAATCCCTAACTTAGATGAGACGACTTTGGGCTTTGCCGACACCGTTAGTCGCCATTACGGGCCGCACTGGCAGACCATCTGTAGCAGAGTAGCTACATGGTTGTACGCACTTACGGGCTTTATTACCGAAACGCGAGCGATAAAAGCAGTAACCTGTGGTATTCGGTTTTGTGCGAGGGGGTGATGATCCAGAGCGGCTGCGGTGCTTACGGTTTAAAGTGAATGCCTCTATCTGGCGCTGAAGCGACGCTATCTGCGATGATAAGGCGTCTATTGCCGACGGCTGGCTAGTCGCAGGTGTCGGTGTGCTTGCGCCAGCACAAAGCTGCTAAGGTGCTTTGGTTTTAATCTCAGGCTGGTGCAGTTCGATGACGCGGTCTGCTAGATCTGCAATTGCTGTGAGTGACAAGTCATTTTCTATCGCAAGGACAGCCTGACTGCCTTCAGGAGGACGTTGCATCTACAGTTCGTGGAGAATCCATACGTCCATGTTGGACGTGCCGATGAGCTGTTGCATTTCGTGCAAGAAGGCTGAGGTCATCCTAACTCCTAGTTGCAGGTCAGTAAATAGTTGCTGCAGACGAACCTTGTCAGAAGGCGTGATTCGCTGAATAATAGCTTGTTGAAGTGTCTCGTATTTCATTACTAGAAGGGGGCCAAGTATGATGTCTCTCATCTGCGAGGATATACTCTGAGAAGGCGAGATATTAGTTGAACAATGAACAATGAACAATGATATATCACGGGATAAAAGCAAGTGTATGACACGTCCCGTAGGATGGTTGAGGTGAATATGATGAAATCAAAATATGTCTGGGTCATCTATCGAACGTTTGCCGAGATGAATAGTTTGATAAGTAACATCAGTGTAAAATTAAAATAAATTATCGAGCGTAAACGTTCAGAAAGACACTGGGGTTCAGTGATCATTGAAATAAAGAGTGCGAAAAGTAAAATATGGTCGCTCACTTAGGTCCATTTGATACATAAATCCTGTTGAAAAACATGCTTGGTGTAACCCACAGTAGGGGAGTTTAGTTAACAAAATGTTGGGAGCTAGGAGCAACATCTAATCGTTTTTTGAAGACATCCAAGGTAGGAGAGGATACAACTGGGTGTGGGAGTGCGTTCCAAGATTTGCAAACCCGAAGGGAAAAGTAACTCCGTCGACACTCTAGACGGCTGTATAGTTCCTTCAACTTTAAGCAGTTACCCCTGAGCTGCGTGTTGTGGCTAAGTTTCAGCAAATGGCGGCATACGTGGTTGGGGTCACTCAATATTTGATACGCTAATATGAGATCACCGCGCAGTCTTCGATAGCACCCGCTGAAAATTCCCAGCAACTTCAGCCTTCGGTGGTAAGAGTGATAGCGCAGGCCCTTTACATTCTTTGTTGCTCTCCGTTGTGGTGCCTCTATCGCTTCTAGGTCACGCTTCAAGCAAGTTGCCAAGCTTGGATAGCGTGTCCAACATGCGGGCGCACGTAGGAATTGTGCATCATTGGGAAGATTGATGGGTCAAATCTCCCGAATGCTCTTCGCAGCATGCCGACATGCTGGTTGCCTCTTTTCGCCGCTACCTCAGCCTGTTGTGAACAGTTGAGGTAGCTCTGTACGATCACACCCAGGTCACGCTTCTGGGAGCTATTCTGCAGTCCGTTGGTCCCAAGTGAATAGGTGTAGTTATGACTATGGCGTAATTGTACGACGCGACATTTGTCTACATTGAACGGTAGGGCATTTTGAAGTGACCAGTTCGACACTGTGTTAAGATCGCACTGGAACCGTTCATGGTCGTCCGGTCCTCTGATCCTTCGCCATATCTTGATATCATCAGCGAAAAATAGGAAATCGGAAGTAATTGATCTCGCCAAATCGTTAATGAACACCAAGAATAGACGAGGTCCAAGAACCGGGCCTTGTGGTACTCCACACGCCACATCGATTGCATCAGACAATGATTCTCGTACTCTCACCACTAGCCGTCGTTCTTGTAGAAAATTGTCAATCCAACTCAGGATTGGGTCGCCAATACCGTAATTCCGAAGCTTGTGAGGGAGAATGCGATGGTTTAAGCGATCAAATGCTTTTGAAATGTCCAGGTAGATGACATCGACCCCTACACCATCATCAACAGCTTCAGTCCAGCTATTACGTGCAAGTAATAGGTTGGTATTACACGAATGCTTTTGACGAAAGCCATGTTGCTCTGGGGCTATTAAATTGTGGCTTTCCAGGTATTCCATCAGCGCATCTGCGATGATTGATTCCATCACTTTGGTTAGTACTGGAAGTAGTGTTATTGGACGGTAGTTGGCAGGATCAGTGCGGCTACCTCCTTTATGGATAGGAGTGATGACCCCTCGCTTCCATACTGGTGGAGTACGGTTCTCCTCTAGACATCACTGCTATACAATAGCCAGTGGTGCTGCTAGATCACTAGCTACTGTTTGTAGAGCCTTTGGTCGGATGTTGTCAGCTCCGGGAGAACTGTGGATACGCAAGGATAATAACTTCTTCAACACAGTTTCCGCAGTGAAGGTGATGTTTTCTAAACCAGATGGTGGAGTAGTAGAAATGCGGAGAATGGGCTCGTTACCTCCTGGAAAGTTCGAGAGTAATGAAGCCGTAGGATATCAGCTGCTTCCATTGCTGATCGAGTACACCCATCAGCCGTGACTAGTGCTGGAACCCCTCGCTTCACCTTTCGAAGGCCGTTAACGTGCCTGTACAGGGGTTTGCGGTTCGTGCAGAATCGCTTCATTAACTTCTGCTGATGAGTGACCTTGTCTTCGCGGATCAGTTCCACACAGAAGTTACGATGTGTCACGTATGCAGTCCAGATTTTGGCAATCGGGCAGTCCTGGTGATCTCGGCATGCCAAATCCCTCCGGACATACATTTACGTATCCTGCTCCTCAGAAATGAATTACGCTTGTTTTTAGGTTGGAAGGACTTCTGCTCTGATGCGTGCGCTACCAGTGTACTAAACGTCCTTGTAAATGTTTCCCAGGCAACATCTGGGGGCATTCGGATAAGAAAGTCCAAGATGTATCCGTAACAAGCTTAGACAACACATTGTAGTGTGTGACCGTATGCACTTTATCCTCCTCCTTTTCAGGGTACTCCGCATAGCAAATATAGTCAAAGAGTAGAGTAACATGATTACTACGACCCAGTGGTGTGCTTGTAACTATCCCGCTAACCATGAGTTCTTCGTTAGTGAGCACAAGATCCGGTATCGACGGCTTGTTAGCAGTTCGAAATCTGGTGGGAGAGGTTACGTGGTTGTAAAGAGGGTGGCTAGCAATAAGCTCTTGCAAGCAGGCTTTAAACTGCTGGCGTTTCTATG
>CALYDF020006405.1:0-13382 GCA_944474145.2 Dicrocoelium dendriticum
GGACTAGTATTAACTAGTCCTACAAAGTACGCTGACATGCGAGTTGAGTAAGCGCTCACTGGGGACAATTGATGGTCACTGGTCACATGTTCGCCAGACCTTACTAGCAGCAGGAAAATCCTCATGTGGTATGTCTAATAGCCAACATGGTTATTGGCTCTCTTCGCCATCTCTGGAACTTATCGATGCTCACCGGCATATCCCGGCTGGAAGCGAACACAATGAAACTCGCAAAGAGCTCCGGGCAAGACTTCGTGCTAGCCTGAAGAGAGACCGCGAATCTTGGTGGTCTCACCGTGCGTCAGAGATGGAAGTGGCCGCTGCCCTTGGCATCCATTGTGACGTATTCCGTCTGATACGCGAAACAGGCAACAGGAGACCTGGTGTTAGTCAAACTATACGTGACGAGAGTGGACAACGTATCCACAATTTTTCAAAATGCTTTTAGCGTTGGGCTGAGCATTTTGAAAAGCAATTTAATCGGCTATAATTGTTCGATTCTTCGCCGGCCAGTGATCGTTCTGCTCCGTGGGCTGTCCCTTTGGATCCGCCCTCTCGTTCAGAAGTCGAACTTGAGATCGGACTGTTGAAGTTGAACAAAACCGCGGGATCAGCTGATCTTCCTCCAGCCCTCTTGAAATTCGGAGGCTCTGCTCTTGTTTATGCTTTACATGAATTACCCGTGAAACTGTGGGAGTAGGAGACTGTCCCAGCCGACTGGAGCCGCTCCGTTATTGTTCCCATCTTCAAAGGAGGCTCGCGTTCGGAATGCGGCAACCATAGAGAAATCAGTCTGATCTCCACCGCCTCCAAATTACTCGCCTCCATAATCCTTCACAGACTGGCTGGAGCTCGTGAAAGTCACATTCGTGAGGAGCAAGCCGGGTTTCGTCGGGGTCGTGGCTGTATGGACCACATCTTCACCTTGCGTCAGTTGTCGGAGCACCGTCACACATATTGACGGCCCACCGTAGTCATGTTCTTCGACATCAAAGGTGCATTCGATTCGGTTGATCGATGTGCCCTTTGGAATTGTCTACTCAAGAAAGGTCTGCCCGAGAAATATGTAAATATTATCCAAGCATTATACGCGCGTAGCACGGGCAGAGTGAGAGCTTACGGCAAGCTGTCGCCACCCTTTAATATCTCCAGCGATGTGACACAAGGATGCCCGCTGTCATCTTTCCTATTCAACTTCGCTATTGACGAAGTCATGGAGATTGCATTTACAGGACATGACTTGGAAGGTGTGGAGCTACTCCCAGGAGAAAGACTTCTCGACTTGGAGTATGAAGACGACATTGCCCTCATCTGTGACAGCTCCCAGACGTGCCAAACCGCGCTGAACAGATTAGCACTGGCTGTCAGCGGCTTCGGGCTTTGCTTTGCACCTTCGAAATGCAAAGCGTTCCTCCAAGATTGGCAGGGATCGCCTCCTGCACTGACCCTTGGTGGGGATCAGCTAGAAGTCGTTCAAAAATTCACCTACCTGGGAAGTTGTATCAGCACGCTTGGGATCAAAGACGAGATCACGAACCGCATAGCAAAAGCTCGAAGTGCTTTTGCTAACCTTCGCCACCTATGACGGCGGCGCGACATTACTCTCGCCCGGAAGGGTAGAGTGTACAATGCAGCGGTACGTTTGACCTTACTGTACGGTTGCGAAAGCTGGCCCCTAAGATCGGCGGACATGAAGAGGCTAGTTACGTTCGACCATCGGTGCCTTCGCAGTTTGGCTCACATCTGGTGAGAACACCGCGTGAGTAACGAGCGTGTTCGACGCCTTGTTTACGGCACAGGAAAAGGAACTGAACCGCTTAGCACCGTTATTTCCCGCACCAGGCTCCGATGGCTGGGCCACGTGTTGCGCATGCCAGCCCACCGACTCCCTCGACGTGCGTTGTTTGCTTACCGGGGATGTGGATGGAAGAAGAGGAGGGATGGCCAAGCGATGACTTGGTCCAGAGGAATGAAGTCCATCACTTCGGAGCTAGCCTCGGTTGGAGCTTCACGGCTCCCTGGTTATGGTCCAAAAGACGGTGAACACGTTTGGCTGGGTACACTTGCTGATATGGCTAGGACCATCATCACCATCATCATTACACGTTAGCTGGAGGTGGAAAACACCTCAGTTATTGTGCCGCAACACAAAAGATAAGAAAAGGAAAACAAGCGATGGCACGCCCTCTGAGTCCCCAGTAACGGATGGACATCGTTCCCGAGAGCTAACTGCTGGCTGCCGTAAAAGAGAGTCATATTATGCCTAACAAGTGAGATCGTGATTGGAGGGGGATGCTAAGCAGGAGGGGATGGACAAAGGAACTCACAACACAAGCGCCATTGGGGCCGGCTCCAAGCCATATCAGCGAGTGTGTCCAACCAAACGTGTTCACCGTCCTTAGGACCCCAGCCAGGCAGTCGGGATGCACCAACCGACGCCAACTTCTAAGTGAGGGTTTTCATTTCTCTCTACCAAGTCATCACTTGGCCTCTCCTCCTCCTCTTCCAACCGCACCCACAACGCGCAAACAATGCACGTCGCTGGAGTCGGTGTGCCAGCCATCAGAGCCTGGTGCGTGATATACTGGTGCTGAACTCTTCACTCGCTCTTCCTGCACCAAATACGCGACGTCGAACATGCTCATTGCTCACGCGGTGTTCCCACCAGATATAAGCTAAGCTGCGAAGGAAGCGATGATCGAATGTGACGAGCCTCTTCATGTCTGTCGACCTGATGGGCCAGGTTTCACAGCCATATAGGAGAGCTGAACGGACGGCTGCGTTGTAAACTCTGCCCTGCAGGGCGAGAGTAATGTCGCGTCTGCGCCACAGGTGGCGGAGATTGGCAAAAGCACCTCGAGCTTTTGCTATACTGTTTGTAACCTTATCTTCAATCACATGGGTGTTAATATAGCTGCCCAGATGCTTGAATTCCTGAACGACTTCTAGCAGATCACCACCAAGCGTTAGCGGAGGGTTGGGTCCCTGTCAATCTTGGAGAAGTACTTTGCATTTCGACGGAGCAAAGCATAGCCCAAAACGATTGACAGCCTGTGCTAGGGCAATATCGTCCTCATACTCCAAGTCAAGAAGTCGCTTACCAGGAAGTAGCTCCACACCTTCTAGGTCGTGTCCAGCGAACGCTGTTTCCATGACTTCATCAATAGCGAATTTCAAAAGGAAAAGTGACAGCCGGCAACCTTGTCTCACACCGCTGGTGATACTGAAGGGGATGACAGTTTGCCATAAACCCTCACCCTGCCCGAACTATGCGCGTACAGCACTTTGATAATGTTTACATATTTATCAGGCACACCTTTCCTCAGCAGATAGTCCCAAAGGGCACATCGATCGACTGAGTCGAAGGCACCTTTTATGTCAAGAAACATGACAACGGTGGGTCGCCAACAAACCTGGCGGTGCTCCAACACTTGACGCAAGGTGAAGAGGTGGTCGATGCAGCCCCGACCTCGACGAAATCTGGTTTGCTCTTCACGAAGCTGGCTTTCAAGGGTGCCAGTCAGTCTGTGGAGAATGACAGAGGCAAGAAATTTAGTGGCAATCGAAATCAGATTGGTCACCCTATGATTGCCGCATTCCAAACGGGAGTTTCCCTTGAAAGTTGGGACAATGACGGAGCGGTTCCAGTCTGTCGGGACTGTCTCTTGCTCTCAAAGTTTTACTATCAACTCGTGTAGATCATCTACTAGAGCAGGTCCTCCGAATTTGAAGAGGGCTGGGGGAATTCTATCTACCCCTGCGGCCTTATGCAATTTCAACAGCCTGATCTCACGTTCGACTTCTGCGCGTGAGGGTGGATCTAAGGAGACGGCCCAGGTGGAATGGCGCTCAATGCCCGAAGAAGAAAGCGATAACTCAGGTTGATTAAATTGCCTTGCAAAGTGTTCAGCTCAGCGCTCCAAGCATTTTGACAGGCTGTGGATCAGCTGCCCACTCTCGTCTCGTATGGTCTCGCTAACACCAGGTCTCCTGCTGCCTGTTTCCCGTATCAGACGGAATAACTTACGATGATTATCAACGGCAGCGGCGGTTTCCATCTCAGAGGCACGATGAGACCACCAGATTTCGCGGTCCTTCTTCAGGCTAGCACGTAGTTTTGCCCTGAGATTTTTGCGAGCCTCATTGTATTCGCTTCCAGCCGGAATACGTCGACAAGCATCCATAAGTTCCAGAGACTGTGTAGAGACCCTATGTCCAGTTTGGCAATTTGCTTTGCCACATGAAGACATGCCTGCTAACAGCAGCGCTTGACGAATATGCGACCATTGAACTTCAACGGTGTTTAGTGGGCGCTTACTCAGCCCAGATGTCAGCGCACTTTGGTACACATTTAGAACATCTGGCTTCGCCAGCTGGCTGGTGTCAATCCGTTCACATCGACGTTGCGGACGTCCACCGAGACGCACCAGGAGGTCGGCACAGACAAGTGCGTGGTCAGAGTCTACGCTCGTGCTCCAAATCGAGCGACAGTTTCGGACACAGCCTCCAGCGGTAACTGATCGCGATATGATCGATTTGCGTCCATGGCTGGCCCGAGGCTGGTGGCCGCCAAGTCACGCTTCTGCGGGTGCTGTGTCGAAAGTTAGTGCTCGCGAGAAAGAGGCGAGCATCTTCACACAACTGAAGCAATCGCTCACCATTATCATTACGGGAGCCTACACCATGTTGGCCGCCCAGATGAAGCTCATCAGAGGACAATTTTCCGACTTGGGCGTTTAGGTCACCAGCCAACACCACAGTATCCGTGCTTCTTCTGTAACGAAAGAGCTCGTGAAGTTGCTGATAGAAATCATCTTTTACCGAGTCAATGTTACAGGTTGTAGAGGCGTAGGCCGCAATGACAAACAGGCACCGTTTGTCCCCGCGCGACTTCGTAGCACGGAACGAACCAGCTAATCTAACGACGCACATCTTACTGTTTCCTGGGATCCAATCAATCAGGGCAGCTTCAGCCCGGGGACTCAAAACAACGCCGACGCCAGCTTGACCGGCATTTGAAGCTGCATCATCGCCAGACAGGCGCAATGAGAATGTGCCCCCAGTGTCGCATGGGGGGGATCTCAGGGTAAGCACGGAGCTCGAATCTTGCAGGCGGGTTTCTGATAAACAGCAAATATCGATCGATAGGGTCTCTAGTGTGCGGGCAAGTGCTGCCTGTTGGCCAATATGCAGCAAAGTGCGCACGTTGAGGCATGCCAATCTTAGCGAGACACGAGGACTCCAAACGGAAACGGATGAACTGACATTGTCCGCTTGGTTGAACATGGACTTATCGACTGGATTGGAGCGAGGCCCTGCGATTGTGTGTGGTTTGAAATTAGAAGACAAGCGACCATTGAAGTAAGCTGAAGGAGGGCCAAGAATTGGGGGATTGAAAATGGGGGGATATAAGTAAAGTTGGAGTGGGACGATAAGGATGAAGAAGTGCAAGGAGGGGTATAAGAAGACGAGAAGGCCTGAGCAGTAGCATGCATACCCTATCTACCCTGCTCGATGCAGCAGATAGGGCGTCATTTGTTATCCTCTGCAACGGCCAGAGCATCAAGAAATTGTTGTAGGAAAGGTTCATTGTATTGTGTGGGCAGAATACTGTCAGGTTGCCCAGGCCTAGACAGGAGAACGATTAGGGTTCTCAACCAAAGCCTTTGGTTCAGAAACCTTACCGCAAGGCAGCGGGTTTTGGCACTGCACTACAGAGCCCGTTTTATGAAATGAGGAGCCACCCCAAATCTGGAGGACCAGGAGCCTAAGTTTGTCTGGCCTCTAAACATTGACCAATCTGGTATGAGTGGCTCTAAAGGTGCAAAAAAAGCACCACCAAGCAAACCTCAATGGATCTCTGAGGCACGCAAACCATCGCACCAAGGTAAGGTCCAACTTCATTGCGATGGATGGTTAGGACCCGACCTCATTGGCGTTCCTGCTGTGAGTTTCCTTGTCCCTCTCCATCGCTTTTAGTCTCCCCCGCAATCACGATCTCATTTCTTAGCGTAAAAGGTAATTTTTTCTTTTTGCCTAGTAGCCGGCAGGTAGCTTACCGGAACGATGCCTATCCGTTGCTGGCATGCAACTTTTGTATTTGTTTTCTTTTTTCATTTATGTATTGCGGCACAGTAGCTGAGGTGTTTCCCACCTCTAACTGATGTGTATAATGATGATGATGACTGTATAGACTTCCGCGTATCGCTGCAGTCGTCAGCGTGCTTTGTACCATAATGCAAAGTACTGTTGCAGGACTGGACCGACACACCACCGGTTCTATCACCGAACAGCCACTGGGTGTGTTGGATTGGTTTACTTACCTTGGTAACTGTGTCACCTCTGGGGGTTACATCACTGAGGAGGTTATTTCGCTTATCAGTTGTTATAGCGGTGGTAAGAAAACTCCACCACTGCCCGTTGTTTTGTGCGTTTGTCTCACCCACCCCTATTCATCCCGCCCTCTTTTATGGTTCCCCGCGTACGTGTTCCTATTTGCCTCACATTTGTGGTTAGTTTGCATTGACACTGCATTTTATGCTTATTAGCTTTTCTCTTACTCTGTGTATTTCGCTCGTTCATGAGGCACCTTATCGATCCTTCGCTTTTGAACTGACCAGCCTTGATTGACCGAATGCCAGCCTTTCTGCATAGCCTGTGTATATGTCCTAATTTGAATTATTCGGTTGACTCATTCACACGGACGCTTGGCTGCCGGTTCGGCTCGCGGCGAGTAACATTGTTTTGTACACGGATTGCCGTTCGTGTTCTCACTACCGTTAGTGGGCGGAAGCAATCGTGCGGCCGTCACAATATCGGCAAAGCCCGTGTGGCTTTCAAGCGACTCAACCATATATGGGACCATAGGATATCAGTCTGTCAGTGAAAGGAGGTAGGATATGTAACGCTGCGACCAGACCGATGTTACTGTATGAATCAGGGATTTTGCGCGCTCGCAGTGAAGACATTAAGCGCTTGGCATGTTTGACCACCGGTGCTTTCGGAGTATTGCTCACGTCTGGTGGCGTTGAGAGCGCAGCGCGGTGCAATCGAGTTATGTACTGGGGAACCAGTGTCTAGATACTGTAGCAGTTCGGCGGTGGAAACTCAGCCCCAATTCGTGCACGTCCTTCGTGGTACCTTTCCAACTCGCAGTTCGGCTGCGCCTCATCGTTTACAACGTGTCGGCGGAGGTAGATTTCTCCACCGAGGATCCTGCGTCCGACGCTCCACGGTTTCCCTGCTTTCATTGCTTCTCCTCGTTTCCATACATGCTACTCAGTGGTAGTGCGCCACACTCTCCCCTCCAAAGTTTCCGCGGCAATCGACTTCCCACGCAGTTTCTCCGGTCTCCGACGCTGCTCCATCTATACCGAAGTTTCTTCTCACTCGAACCACTTCCTCAATTTGCTAGCATGAACTCACCGCCTATCTCCCTGCCGAGCGATGTTTTATGCGGGTCCTTGTTTACCGATTACGTCATACGTTCCCTTCCACTTCGGCAGAAGTTTCCTCTCTCCGGGACCATATGCGGCGTTACTTGTACTTCTCTTTCTATTGGAGGGTCTCCGGATGGTTTCCTCATGTTGACTCAGGTGTTTTCCATCAGCGGTCCTAAGTTGTCCTCCGGTTTCAGTTCGCTGCCGTGCTTCTCTTGGCGGTAACTGTCAGGTTGGCCAAACTCCTATCTCTAAATCCACAGGAAATCGAGGTCTGCGGCCGTACAATAACCAGAATGGAGATCTCTTGGTGCCTGTCTGGTTGGACGCGCGATGAGCTAGCCAGGGTGGTTGTAAGACTTTTCTCCAATCTCTCCTTTCGCCGCCAACGATTCTTCAATCGTTCTGTCCGTTCCTCTCCATTAATTTGTTTGTCTGTGGGTGCTAGGGAGTGGTTCGTATCTTCTATATGCTTAGTTTCTCTTAATGTGCCCGGAATTCGTCACTTTAAAGGCATGGGCCTTTGTCTGTCATTATACCCTTTGAAATCCTGTGGCTCGCTATCACGTGTTTCATCACGGCTTGTGTTATCTTGTCAGCACGTTGCTCCGGAATGGACGCGTCTTCAACCCATCGGGTGAAGTGCTCGGTCACCATGACTATACACTGATTGCTCCGTCTTGCTAAGGGGAACGACCTCATCACGTCGATGGACCCCAACTTACCAATTTTGGACAATGTAATCTAAAGCATAGGTTGTGGTGTTCCTTGATTGTCTCCTTTCAAGATCTGACATTGCTTACACGAGAGCACGTATGAGTCGCCGTCTTTTACAATATCAGGTCAGTAAGCTGGCTGTCCAAGCAAATCATATTTTCTGGTACACCCGGTGCAGCAGCATTTCGCTTGCTCTAAAACGGTGCTCGCGCGTGGGATGTGACTTTGCGTTTCGACTAGCTGTCACTAACAGCTTTTGCACAGGAAAGATGTTTGGGTTATTTATCGGACGCCAACATTTACTTCAAAAGGCCGTAGTCAAAGCAATCACATTAAAACATTTAGTAAGTTGTCTTGATGCTTTTGGTGTCAATACCAAACTTAAATGACTTCGACCTTCAAACTATTTTTTACCTTATTACAAGACATAACATTATCCATCGCATAGAAGAAATCCCCCTCCTTCCTCCTAATCTTTCTTATTTCACGTCACCGGCACTGCGGAGATTGGTAATTTTGAGTACTTGGGTCGAAGAATCGATCGAGCGCTAAAGAAACACAAGGATTCCTTGCATAGTTTCAGGAGTCCGGGGTGTGTGCGTTGGTTGCACCACAAAAGATGTCTGCAGCGATAATCGAAATATGACTGAGATTAAATTGGTTCGTAATACCAGGGTAATGCCGCAGGTTTATTCCCGCACAACACGAGTGGCCGTTGTGGCGCATTGAATGACCGTATTTTGTTCTCCTGGCTGCTCCTGTTAGACAGCTTTGTAATGAATTTTGATCACTCAGACAATTTTTTCGATGCAGGTTTACCCTATGTGTGAATCTGTTTTTCTCGCAAATATGTCCACATTCAACAGAACTCGATTCCCAAAGCGTAATAATGCAGTACTAGAGACGTAAGGCTACAAGGAGAATTTTTGATTAACTAAAATTCATCCAAAATATGTCACTGGAGCAGCCAGGAGCACTAGAGCCGGTCACTCAGCGGTATCCCATCAGTGACTCGCGCTGACTGAGAGTACGGGGTTATTAAAAAGTGATAACTTTTAGACCATGGTGTTACCCATGTCATATTTGGAAACATTACCATTATCGGTTAGCGGTGCACTTACATGGAACAACATCCGTTACGGATACAGGACTGCAGTTACGCTGGAGACGCCGGATATGTATTCATTAATCAAATTCGTCGCTGGATACAGCGCATCAGACACGCGAGACCTTCCATTGGAGCCCAAAAATCACTTCCGGGTTCATGATATGACCATCGTAACCTTTCAACTTTTTAATTGGAGGGTCAAATTTGGACTACACGTTGTGTGATTGGATTGCGACACGCAATGTCAAATGTTGCTGTCTCCACCTGATGCGATGAAATTACATCGAAACGCGTCGTGGTTGTGCAGTGTTTTCGGGTGGGCAACACCCAATTTCCATCTACTTTGAATACGGTCCCAGTGATCGCAGTGACTTAGGTCCATTTCAATGTGATTCACAGTCTATTACATTTGAGATTGCGTGTCGCAATCCAATCACACAACGTGTAGTCCAAACTTGACCCTCCAATTAGTCATTTACCGTTGTGCCAAAAAGCGTTGCCCACCGTGATCCCGTTGCCAAAGTGGTAGTGGTTTCGGCTACTATTCCAATGGTCGCAGGTTCGAGGCCTGCTGTCTCCACCTGATGAGATGAAATTACATCGAAACGCGTCGTGGTTGTGCAGTGTTTTCGGATGGGCAACACCCATTTTCCATCTACTTTGAATACGGTCCCAGTGGTCGCAGTGACTAAGGTCCATTTCAATGTGAATCACAGTCCATTACACGAACCGTATAGCGAAAGCTCGGAGTGCTTTTGCTAACCTTCGCCACCTATGGCGGCGGCGCGACATTACTCTCGCCCGGAAGGGTAGAGTGTACAATGCAGCGGTACGTTCGACCTTACTGTTCGGTTGCGAAACCTGGCCCCTAAAGTCGGCGGACTTGAAGAGGCCATCGGTGCCTTCGCAGTTTGGCTCACATCTGGTGAGAACACCGCGTGAGTAACGAGCGTGTTCGACGCATTGTTTACGGCACAGGAAAAGGAACTGAACCGCTTAGCACCGTTATTTCCCGCACCAGGCTCCGATGGCTGGGCCACGTGTTGCGCATGCCAGCCCACCGACTCCCGCGACGTGCGTTGTTTGCTCACCGGGGATGTGGGTGGAAAAAGAGGAGAGGTGGCCAAGCGATGACTTGGTCCAGAGGAATGAAGTCCATCACTTCGGAGCTAGCCTCGGTTGGAGCTTCACGGCTCCCTGGTTATGGTCCAAAAGACGGTGAACACGTTTGGCTGGGTACACTTGCTGACATGGCAAGGAGCCGACCTCAGTGGCGTTCCTGCTGTGAGTTTCTTTGTCCTTCCCTATCTTTTTTAGTCTTCCCCTCCATCTTCGATCTCATTTGCTGGGGTGAAAGATATTTTAAACTTTTTTTCTTTTTGCGTAGTAGCTGGCTGGAAGCTTACGGAACGATGCCTATCCGTTGCTGGTAGCTCAGCTGGCATGCAACTCTTGTATCTTTTTTTCCTTTGTGTATTGTGTTATATGTATGTATGTATGTGTGCCCCATGCTGAGGCTGATGTTGCATTCTTGATGCTTCTTCACCGCAGTTGGGCTAAACCAACTTACACTTAAACTAGGTCTTTTTAAGCTGGATAAATTTCATTCCGCTTTATTTGGTTTGTTCTGCCTCCCTGAATAATGTTCTATTAACTGGCCACGTTGCTTACACTAATTGCGCTTATCTTCGGTAATTTTGTTGCGTTTGTAGCATTTTAAGTAACTTGTGGACATTTCTTACTTATCACGGATTTGTTGCTGACCAACTTACTTCATATGGTAATTTAGCGAAGAGTTATGCCACCGTATCTGTATGCATTATTGGATTTATTTTATTTCAGCTTGTCGTTTAAATTGAATGGCTGTTGTTTGATATCCCTGGTATGGTTGCGCTTGATGTGTATGTTGACAAGGTGCCTACCTGTCTATTACCCACTACATCGTTCATACTGGCTCCAGGAGACAGTTGGTCGTTGCTGGAGGGGACGGGGTGCACGGTTCTTGTGGCCGTGTTAGGCTCAAAGAGCGGTTCCATGCACTCAGTGTGGAGCGGACTACGGTCCAGCCACCGCCTTGTGTGCGCTTGATTCCCCAAATACAGCGTGCTTGTGTTTGCCTGTGAAGGAGTGTGGGCCGGCTCCGTTGATGAAACGTGGTTCCCATCCGCATGCCTCCCGGTCTTATTCCTTCGGGTTTACACTGGATATGGGGTATGTGGTTGGAGCTGTGGGTGGTGCAGCGCAAGCCATCCATGGTCCCTCTGTAGGCGCAGGCGTCCTGTGGCTTGCCACAGTGACAGGCAAATCCGAAACCGGATGCCGCCAACCATGTATGTATGTGTGCCCCATGCTGAGGCTGATGTTGCATTCTTGATGCTTCTTCACCGCAGTTGGGCTAAACCAACTTACACTTAAACTAGGTCTTTTTAAGCTGGATAAATTTCATTCCGCTTTATTTGGTTTGTTCTGCCTCCCTGAATAATGTTCTATTAACTGGCCACGTTGCTTACACTAATTGCGCTTATCTTCGGTAATTTTGTTGCGTTTGTAGCATTTTAAGTAACTTGTGGACATTTCTTACTTATCACGGATTTGTTGCTGACCAACTTACTTCATATGGTAATTTAGCGAAGAGTTATGCCACCGTATCTGTATGCATTATTGGATTTATTTTATTTCAGCTTGTCGTTTAAATTGAATGGCTGTTGTTTGATATCCCTGGTATGGTTGCGCTTGATGTGTATGTTGACAAGGTGCCTACCTGTCTATTACCCACTACATCGTTCATACTGGCTCCAGGAGACAGTTGGTCGTTGCTGGAGGGGACGGGGTGCACGGTTCTTGTGGCCGTGTTAGGCTCAAAGAGCGGTTCCATGCACTCAGTGTGGAGCGGACTACGGTCCAGCCACCGCCTTGTGTGCGGTTGATTCCCCAAATACAGCGTGCTTGTGTTTGCCTGTGAAGGAGTGTGGGCCGGCTCCGTTGATGAAACGTGGTTCCCATCCGCATGCCTCCCGGTCTTATTCCTTCGGGTTTACACTGGATATGGGGTATGTGGTTGGAGCTGTGGGTGGTGCAGCGCAAGCCATCCATGGTCCCTCTGTAGGCGCAGGCGTCCTGTGGCTTGCCACAGTGACAGGCAAATCCGAAACCGGATGCCGCCAACCATGTATGTATGTGTGCCCCATGCTGAGGCTGATGTTGCATTCTTGATGCTTCTTCACCGCAGTTGGGCTAAACCAACTTACACTTAAACTAGGTCTTTTTAAGCTGGATAAATTTCATTCCGCTTTATTTGGTTTGTTCTGCCTCCCTGAATAATGTTCTATTAACTGGCCACGTTGCTTACACTAATTGCGCTTATCTTCGGTAATTTTGTTGCGTTTGTAGCATTTTAAGTAACTTGTGGACATTTCTTACTTATCACGGATTTGTTGCTGACCAACTTACTTCATATGGTAATTTAGCGAAGAGTTATGCCACCGTATCTGTATGCATTATTGGATTTATTTTATTTCAGCTTGTCGTTTAAATTGAATGGCTGTTGTTTGATATCCCTGGTATGGTTGCGCTTGATGTGTATGTTGACAAGGTGCCTACCTGTCTATTACCCACTACATCGTTCATACTGGCTCCAGGAGACAGTTGGTCGTTGCTGGAGGGGACGGGGTGCACGGTTCTTGTGGCCGTGTTAGGCTCAAAGAGCGGTTCCATGCACTCAGTGTGGAGCGGACTACGGTCCAGCCACCGCCTTGTGTGCGGTTGATTCCCCAAATACAGCGTGCTTGTGTTTGCCTGTGAAGGAGTGTGGGCCGGCTCCGTTGATGAAACGTGGTTCCCATCCGCATGCCTCCCGGTCTTATTCCTTCGGGTTTACACTGGATATGGGGTATGTGGTTGGAGCTGTGGGTGGTGCAGCGCAAGCCATCCATGGTCCCTCTGTAGGCGCAGGCGTCCTGTGGCTTGCCACAGTGACAGGCAAATCCGAAACCGGATGCCGCCAACCATGTATGTATGTATTTCCTTCATTTATTGCGGCATAATAGCGGAGGTGTTTTCCCACCTGTAGCTGATGTGTTTAATGAATGAATGAATGTGGGGGTATTAAAACAAGAACG
>CALYDF020006406.1:0-13434 GCA_944474145.2 Dicrocoelium dendriticum
TTGTAGCGAGAACGACACGACAGGGGGGTAGACGTTTATTGCACACCGAAAATGGGCACATGAGGGTCTCACGCGCGCCATCGAATATCGACTAGATTTCCGTCCCACAACGCAACACAGGTACGGATGTTAGAGACGAGCCAGTCCTTTCGCCTCGGGAGCTCTGACTTGGAAGACCCGCCTTCCTGTTTTCGCCTCGATCTCCACTTCTCTGTACCCGATTTGGATCGGCCAGGAGTCGTTCGAGAGCTCTCGACTTGCTTGTTCTGGGCTGTGTCAATCGGCTCGGCCTCGGTCCTGTGGGCTGCGCTAGCGGCGTATATGTCTGATTTATTGCGCTGTCCACATATTCCCGCTCCGTAGTTCCGGGCCCAGGCTCGTCGCTAGCCGTCCTTCTCGATCCGCTCTCAGCTAGCTCCGAAGAGCTCCCCCGAGGCATTCTTGGAAGCGGCCCCTCTACACCCGCCCCTCCTCGAGGACCTTTCTTCCTCTCGTACCATGGTCGCAGGAGAGCAGCATTCACCCAACGTTTCATTCCTCCGCAGTCGATTAAGAAGTTGCCCGCTTTCTGGTCGATAATGGTGTAGGGGCCTTTCCAGCGTTCTCTGAACTTGCTTGCGCCCGGCCCGTCATGATCCGGCCGATCGTTGTTTCGTAACTTGACTCGTTCTCCAATCCTGAATGGCCTCCACTTGTGAGCCTCATGCCTGGCGTCGTAATTTCGCTTATTCCGCGCTTGTCGAGCTTTGGTTTCGCTTCTAGCTTTCCCTCGCAGTCGCTCTTGATGCCCAGCTGGATGTTTCCGCTCACCCTGGTTCGGTAGGCAAGTATCGAGCGCAATCCGTGGTTCTCTGCCGAACAGTAATTCGAATGGCGAGACCTTGGTGGTTGATTGCATGCTGGTCCGATACGCGATCAGAACCTGAGGCAAAGCATCTTCCCATGCCAACTTCGTGCAGTTTATCCACGTCTTCAATGTCCGATTGAACCGCTCGGTCATGCCGTTGGTTTGTGGGTGGTACGGTGAAGTTCGCCGTCTCTGGATGCCCCACTTGTCCAACACTGCCTTAAACGCTTTTGACTCGAAGCAGGGCCCTTGGTCCGTGATGATACACTGTGGGATCCCATACCTTGCAGGCACATTGAATTCGAATACTTGCGACACTGTCTCGCCTGTTTGGTCCTTGATTGGTATGGCTTCCACCCATCGAGTGAAGTGGTCAATCATCACTAGAATGTATCTGTTTCCTGTTCGACTCACTGGTAAGGGCCCAAAGACGTCCAGTCCCCAACACTGAAGTGGCTCACCAACCTCCATCGATCGCATCGGCGGTCTCGGGGACTCCATCTCCCGACTCGTTTGGCAGTTTGGGCACCCCCGAATGTATGCCGCGACGTCCTTCCTCATGGTTGGCCAAAACACTCGCCTCCGCAGCAATTCAAAGACCCGCTCGAATCCCATATGGGCGCCATCATGAGTTATACGCATCACACGTTCTCGCTGATTTGGTGGAACAAAAGGCACTTTCCGTCCGTCTATCGCCACCACCACGTTATCGTTTTCGACCTTCAACCTGTCCCAGATCTTGAGGAGTTCCTCCACCTCTTCCGATGTGGCCTCCGGTTTGGTGCCAGCCTGTAAGTGAGAGCACAACACATTCACGAATTCATCTGTCCTTTGATCTCCCAGCAGGTTCCTCTCCCCCATCGCGATCGCACGCACCGGTATGGCATTGTCTGGCATGATGTCGTCCAAACACGGGCGTGACAACATATCTGGCAATACATTCTGCGTTCCATCCACGTGCTCAATGGTGAAGTTGAATTCCTGCAATCGGTAGGCCCATCGCGCAAGCCGTCCCCGCGGGTCTTTCGCCGTCATCAACCACGAGAGCGGTTTGTGGTCAGTGACGACCCGGAATTCATTCGCCAGTAAGTAATTTCTCCACTTCTCTAACGCCCACACGATGGCCAAGCATTCTTTCTCCGTTGTTGAATACTTCTGTTCCGCCCCCGTCAGCACTCTGCTCGCGTACTCCACCACCCCAGCCGGTTGAGACAAAACCGCACCGATCGCCACGTTGCTTGCGTCGACAGCCACAGTGAACCTCTCACCAGGATTGGGTAGCCGTAGACATGTCGGGGCTTCTGCTATGCATGCCTTTAGATGGTCAAAGGCTTGATCCGCTTCAGCTGTCCACACGAACGGCACGTCCTTGCGAAGCAGCTTTAACAACGGGCTGACCTTCTCTGCGAACTGGGGCACAAACTTTGAATCATATGCCACCACTCCCAAGAACGAACGGAGCTGACGCTTGGATTTTGGTTTTGCGAAGCACTTGATAGTCTCGCGTTTCTCCGGAAGTGGATGGACTTGACCATTGCCCACGATGTGACCCAAGCATACAATTGACTTTTGGGCAATCTGCGACTTTTTACGACTGAGTTTCAGACCAGCTTCGTCCAGTCTCTGCAGTACTGCTCCAAGTCTGGTCACATGTTCCTGTTCCGTCTCAGAGAAGACGATGATGTCATCACCATAAACAACCACGCCTTGCAGGTTCGCCAGGACCATCAGCAACAAACGCCTGAATGTAGCTGGGGCGTTGCACAATCCAAACGGCATTCTCAAAAACTCATACTGCTGGCCATTGACACTGAAAGCCGTCTTGTGGCGATCTTCTTCTGCGATCGGCAGTTGCCAATATCCCGAGCGGAGATCAATCAGAGATATCTGCTTGGCACTGTGAAGGCTTGAGAAAATTTCTTCCATCTGAGGCATCGGGAATGCATCCTTCACAGTCACCCTGTTTAGTTCTCTGAAATCGATGCAAAATCGATAGGTTCCGTCGGCCTTCTTCGTCAATAGCACGGGTGATGAATACGGGCTGTGCGTTCGCCTGATGATTCCTTTCGATTCCATCTCGGTCACCTGCTTCTGTATCTCAACCAGGGTGTTCTGTGGAATTCGTCTGAAGATTGGCTTGCATTGTCCTCCTGGGATCAACGGTATTCGGTGTTCAACCCAATTGCAAAATCCGTAATCATCTTCCGCGTCTGTGAATAAGTGGGCATACCTGCTCAGTACGTTGCGTATTGCACGGTTCTGACAATCAGGCACGGCTTTGAGGGCACCAACCCGGTCGGTTCTCCCCTTGTCTATCTCGATCGTATCGTTAGCCACGATCACCACATCGTTTCTCAGGTCAATTGTGACACCGAGCCGTTTCAGGATGTCGGTTCCGATGATGGTTTCGGTCGTCTCCTCCACGATGAACATGTCATGGCGGATGAGCGTTTCTCCTATCCTGATTCGTAACCGCTGCGTGCCCGTCACTTTCAAAGAATGCCCGCCGACCGTCTGCATCGTGATTGAAGATGGGTTTACTGGAACCCCGTTGAACCTCTTCGTAATTGACACTGCCGCTCCTGTGTCTACTATGGCTCGGACAGACACACCTTCTATAGTTACCTGGAGGACTGGTACTCGCCACCGACTCGGCATGGATAGAGAGAAACAATGGGGCACATTGACGTTGGTGCAGAATCTCGCCACATGACCACTCTGGTTGCATCGGAAACAGCGGCGACCGTTCCGGATTACCCGTACATTGCGTTGTGAAGTGGTGCTTGAAGACTCTATCGACAACAGCTGCTCCACCATTTCGGATAGGCGATTTACTTTCTGTTCCAACTCAGCATGCTGGATGCTTCTCACTGTCACTCGTTCCGACAAATTCTGGGCGACCGTCACCAGATCCAACGCTTTGCTGTCTCCCACCATCGACGCCAATTTCACCTGATCACGGAGTGGATCGGGCAGACTTCGGATAAACTGCTGTTTCAGTAGGCGCTCTCTTGCGTTGCCCTCTAACTCGGGGAGCCCAATCGTTAGATGTCTGTCCAGCTGCTGGAAAAACACCATCAAATCCTCCTGTTCGTCCCATCTGGCTGCGTGAAATCGTTGCAGTGCTCGTTCTCTCTCCAGATCCTTCCCAAATTCTGCACACAAGGCAGCCCTCATCTCAGCGAACGAACAGCCGGGTTTGGCCTTCCGAGTGAGCAGATACACCGCCTTGGCTCGTCCACTCAACCGTGTGCCCAAAGCAATTAGCAAATTTGCATCCCCCTCACACCCGTGCAAGCCGCAATTCCGTCGAACTCATCGAGCCACGCCTCCACGTCACCGGCCGCAAATTGCTCCAACCGGGTCAACTCCATCGCGAATGGTCACGGCACCAGTGTAGCGAGAACGACACGACAGGGGGAGTAGACGTTTATTGCACACCGAAAATGGGCACACCCGGGTCTCACGCGCGCCATCGAATATCGACTAGATTTCCGTCCCACAACGCAACACAGGTACGGATGTTAGAGACGAGCCAGTCCTTTCGCCTCGGGAGCTCTGATTTGGAAGACCCGCCTTCCTGTTTTCGCCTCGATCTCCACTTCTCTGTACCCGATTTGGATCGGCCAGGAGTCGTTCGAGAGCTCTCGACTTGCTTGTTCTGGGCTGTGTCAATCGGCTCGGCCTCGGTCCTGTGGGCTGCGCTAGCGGCGTATATGTCTGATTTATTGCGCTGTCCACATATTCCCGCTCCGTAGTTCCGGGCCCAGGCTCGTCGCTAGCCGTCCTTCTCGATCCGCTCTCAGCTAGCTCCGAAGAGCTCCCCCGAGGCATTCTTGGAAGCGGCCCCTCTACAATTTTAGCGGAAACAGCTGAGTCGATTGATTTTTGTTAACGCACACAATAAATAAATAAACTCATATATTTACCGATAAGCGGAGTTCTACAAGTTTTAAGTATCCCATTTGTATCGATCCTGTCAAGGCCTTAGTTACTCAGCTATAATTTCAATAGCTCGCTTGAATGGACAACAAATAGATAACCCTCTTTGAATCCTCGATCGCTTCGTGAACATCGTAGCGACACGCAGATGTTTGCATCATATACCAGACAAACGTGTCACTTGTTTCTTTCAAAGTATTTTCTGCTGCTACGAATCACGCAGAAGTGAAAGGATGTAGAAGTTATTGTAAGCGACGAGATTCGCTTGGAAGGTTCGAGTAACACGTTTCCACCGGGATCAAAGAAACATAAAGTCCGGAACTGGATAACGGTACTATTTACAAAGGAATAAATAACCATACAAAATAAATACATCAAAGAAGATGCTTCCAAATTCAGAATAGTTACAATGGCAATCGTTTCAGTCCGAGCCAACGAGTCTAGCTTCAGAGCGTCCGCTGTACCAAGTCACGGTACTAAGGTGCACAGTGTGTTTATAGGACGGGTAAATCGGTGGGACTGGTAGATCACGTAAATGAGATGTGGTGTGGGTAAGTCTAAGGGGTATGAACTCGATTTGTTTGAAGCGTACATCAACTGAGTCACAGATACACACGCACAAAGGAAGGAATGGTCAAGCAAGCATCAAGTCAAGTCAACAATACGCTGCATGCACCCATGAAAAGTGAATATTCAGCTACAAAACCCACACTAAGGACATAAAACAAGGAAATAAAAATAGGACAAATGTATATGATGCGCCACTAATTTGAAAAGGTGGCAGCGGTGATATCATCGATTCAGTCTGACAATAAGGTCTTGTTTGACTACATCTCGATCCCTCAGAAAAAGTGACAAATAAGGAACAACTGACGTACCGCAGACCGGTGTGCGGACATAAATGGCTTTACACGTTTGTCTGGTCGAAGACGTTGAGATAGATTCGGACAATGCACAATTGAGAGGGTGACTGGCTTCAGTGAGTATTTTGGATGCCAGTTTTCGATGGAGGGAACATGAGTGGACACAATGATGTCAATAAACACTAGCATGGAAATTCTGCTACACCGAGTAAGACACTTCAGCGACCAGCTATCACTTTCAATCGTCCGTTTAAGAGTCCAGGAAATATCACAGGTGAGCAATACGTCCAGTGTGGTATTACGCAAACGGTGACAAACCGTAAAACCAAATAACAAGGAACGGATAAAGACCAAAGTCGGGAGCCGTAGAACGTTAGGCTCCTGATTTTAGTGAACGTTTCATTCACGTAATATGACCACGTGAGATCCCAACATAGAGTAAGCAAGATATTTCACTTATGTACAGGTGTTTAGACTGACATTACGTCCATGTTGACCAATATCCGGCTCGACACTTGACAGTCTTGTAATTTACCGCATTAACGTGTGGTTCTTGCCTCGCTTCATCCTTCTACATCTTTTCGTAGCCCATCGAATACAGTCCTCTGTGTCCGACGCCAATTGCCTTCTGATATCCGCGCTTACTTTCGCACACCGTCTCGGACTAGTAGTTACTAGTTCTACAAATTGGTGACCCCGATTTGCATGCGCAAATTTAAAGCTTTCTCCTCGTTTCTACTTTTTATTGAGTCCGTTCCATTTGATTATATACCTGTATCCCTTTGTTTCTCGCGTAATTTTAGCACTTACATCTTTTTTTTGTTCATCCTTTGTCTTTTCGATTCAAATTGCGAAAGGCGCATCTGAGTCGTTTCACAGCGTAACCATGCTTAGTTTGGCTGTTTCAAGTTTCATGGAACACAGCACAGAGGTTTGGTTTAAGATATTCGAGATCGAACTGGAAAATAAGGGCATTACGGCGGACCGTCCGAGGTACAATCAGCTCGTCCCACGCCTTCCTTCGTCGGTTGTGACGTTGGTTAAGGACATTCTACTCTGCCCATCGAATGAAGCAAAGTATGAAACGATGAAGCAAGCGATTTTAAAAGAGTTACGGCCCAGCGCATGAGCTCGAGTTGAACAGCTCAATGGTCTCAAGTCTGGAGATCGCAAGCCGTCGGCGTTGCTCTGCGAACTTCAGCGCATCGCTGGTCTCCTATTCTTGAGCTCAGTTTACGACCGATATACGGCATGCCTCAGGCGTGCACAACGCCATCGCTGATGCACCTAACCACATCCAAGCTATCTCCACTGACGCTGGCACTGCTATCGACTTGGCAGCCATGGCCACAGCGCAACTCAACGATCCTGAGGTTGATTTACTACGCAGGTTTCTCTCATTGGACATACGAGCCATTCCGCTGACATCATCAGACGGCACTATATTGTGCGATATATCTTTGGGCACGCGGCGCCCGATCGTCCCACGCGAGTTTCAGCAGACCGTGTTCGACACGTTGCACGACTTGTCTCATCCAGGCGTTTGTGCATTGGTTAAACTCGTAACCGCGCAATGTTAATCGGGACGTCCGTACCTGGGCAACTGCTTGCCTTCCGTGTCAATGTGCGAAGGTACACAAGCACACAAAAAGCCCATTAGGCACATTTCCCAAGTCAGACGCACGTGTTCATCACATGTACGTCGACGTCGTAGGTCCTCTGCCGACTTCGAAAGGCTCTGTATATCTACTGACTTGTACCGATCGATTTACTAAATGGCCTGAGACCGTCCCTATCCCAAATTGCTCCTCGGAAACGGTAGCGAAAGTTTTTCTGGAGCGATGGGTAGCTCAATGCGGCAGTCTCGCCATCGTGACCACTGATCGAGGGTCACATTTCTCGTCGACATTTGCCATGTTGCTTAAGGATTTAAACTGTCGCCACGTTCAGACGACGGCGTATCATCCGGCCGCTAACGGCATGGTGAAGCGTTTTCACCGCCAGTTGAAGGCAGCGCTACGTGCGCATGCAGATCCTTCATGGTCTGAAACACTTCCCCTCGTTCTCCTAAGCTTAAGAAACACGGTTAAAACCGATTTCGACGCCACACCAGCGCAGTTAGTCTACGGTTGCACGCTGCAGTTGTCCGGACAACTGGTAGCACCAGCCCCATGTACTTCCCCTTTTGACTACGGAAGTTACACTGATCATTTGTCTCACCAGATGCATGAGCTACGTCCACCCGCTCCTCGATCGCAAAAGCCACCAGTGTACGTGCCCGAGAAGCTGTCTACGTGTTCACACGTCCTTCTTCGCGCAGACGGTGTTCGACAGCCTCTTCAGTCGCCGTACATAGGACCTGTCAAAGTGCTACGCCGTACGAGTAAGGCGTACACAACTGACCGCGGTGGTTGACATGAAGTCGTCACCATCGACCGTCTAAAACTCGTCTTCATGGAAGGCACTACCTCGCCTACTTCGTCTAGTAGTGCTTCGTGTGACGCCACAACTTACCGCACCATCTTTTAGCATACAGGTGCAGTTCAACCAGACCACGATCTCAGACTACCAGCTTCGGTCGTCTCGACGGCTCCCGAATCTATCCCACCGCCTCCCCTGACCAATCGCCGTGGTCCGGGGTGCGTAAACCGGTTCGTTTCTCCGACTATGTACAGTTTAAATACGTTTAGCTTTGTAGATATTGTATATATTTGCCCCGTTTTTGGTCAATTAACGTTTTGAAAACAAACAAAAATATCAGAAACCGAAAGACCTTTTTAAAAATATCCAAAAACCTATTTCAAAAAAATATTCAAAAACCAAAAGTTTAAACACGCAGATCATTCGTTTGTTCTTTTTGGCGTTTTATGCGCGTGCTTTTCTATTTTCTCGTCTTTACATGCCCCGAACCCTCCCCTTCGATCGACTGGCCCAAACGAGGAATGTTTTCGAGGATCGTGACGCGAACGCTGACCGTTTCTCCACGGAACGGGTCGCTTCTCCGCGGGACGAGTGTCGCTTCTCCGCGGGACGAAGGTCACTTCTTCGCGGGATGAGTGTCGCTTCTTCGCGGGACGAAGGTCGCTTCTTCGCGGGATGAGTGTCGTTTTGCGGGACGAGGGTCGCTTCTCCGTAAGACGACGGTCGTTTCTTCGTGGGACGATGGTCGTTTTCTCCGTGGGACGAGGATCGTTTTGGCGCGGGGCGGGAGGAGAGACCACTCCCAAGCGCACCGTTTGGTAGCAGCGGAGGTTGAGGCCCTGTCGGCCTTTTTCTGGGCTAGCCAGTTTTTTGTAGTCCGTCAAGCCCGCTTCAACGGCTCGCCGAAATGCACCCTGCCCTGCAATCAATACATAAACAAACGGCACAGCGGACTCCGACTTCCGGCGAATCCCCATTTACACGAACGCGCGCTCATTTGTACTCCGCACGATTTTGACTTACGAACCTTGATTCAACAGTCCTTTTCGAAATCGAAGACCTTCTATGTTCAGCCTTCTAGGAGGAGGGGAGCTCTGTAGCGCCCAAAAAGATAACTCTTATCTTTCATGTACAATTTAATTGTTGACCGATTGTACATTATTCCTTCTTGTTTTAATCTTCCTTACAACCGGCTCGACACTCGTCCGCCTTGTAAGTTCCCGCGCTCACGTGTTCGCTCTTGTCTCGCTTTATCCGTCCGCGTCTTTTTGTAGCCTACCGAATACAATCCGCTGTGTCCGACTCCAATTGCTTTCTGATATCCGCGCTTAATTTCGCGCACCGTCTCGGAGTAGTACTAACTACTACTACTAACTACTACAACAGCCACATCTGCCAACGGTTGGGTAATTTGATGTTATGCAGGCTATGTCTTGTAAATTGGCTAAAACAGTTTGAGCACTTTTTCGAAAGCCGAATGTAGGACAGGACGCAGTGGGATTTGCTAGATATATTCTTTCTGTTACCGCTTCGTTGCGGTTGTCAGATAATCTGTGATATTATCGCCTTCTAACGCATATGGCAGACGGCATCTGCAATGCACACACTAACGATAAGACATCACTCTTTTATTGTACCTCTTATTTGTGTATCATTCCACCTGGTAACCGGATTGATGGTATTTGTTTTCCATTTTATCTATCTGTCTCTATCTATTGTTGATGCGCACATTTCTGACTAAATCTATAGCTGTCATTTTTAGGTTAACGCTTAAATGTTAACTAATCAATGACAGTCGCATTGGTTGCTTAGATAACTATACGTGAGATCTTGCAACACTAGTAAAATATGGCTGCTTTTCTTACATTCAATCCATACTCGCGCACGTTCGTAGTGTTAGTGTTCATGAGGGTTACTGTTTCTACATCTAGTTTGTGGTAGTCCATACACAACACACTGCAGTACTGCAACTGGAACCAGGGACCTTTGGTATGCCAACTGATATCTCATCTTGAATGACTAAGTGGAAACCATTTAGAAACACTTGTGAGCGCCACACTTCAACCTGACAGACTGATGGCATTTTCACTCGCGCGACACCATTATCTGCTGGCTCGATGTCTAAATGGGACTTGAATAAATTACAAGTCCAGCTAACATCTGTTCGTATCTCGATACATTCCCACTTGACAAATGGATCTTACTACATTTCTTATCGTGTGACAACGTGACTTATTGCGGGTAGCAACATGAGGTCAATGTATCTCATCTCAAGTGTCTCTGTACGCACGCCCCCTTGTACTGCTGCCGCCTTCAGGTCAACGCACTGAGATTCAGACAAGTTATCAAGGTTGATTCTGGAACAGCGGCAACACGTTGTGACGTCCAAATCGAAATGCTTGGGTACAGGTAGCATTCTAAACACTGATGAATTGGTCAAGATATGCTAGCGGTCAGAACGAATGACCAGTGGGAAATAATTAGTAACAAACGACGGACTGCCTGGTGGTTCAACATCCCAGTTGATTCTCGCTCACCTCGGACAAGAGACTATTATAACGGGCTCTGGTTTTACCTTACGACACGGATAGTTTGCAGTGGACATAATCGTACCATTTCCCTGCTAACTTGAAAAGTTACTTACTCCATCTATGTCATTTTCTTTGTGTCATCCATATTCCATATCTCACATGTAAGTCGCGTTTGGGTACAGTTTCCTGCTAAAATGTTTAACTACAGACTCGGTGCAATGAGGTATCTTTATTGCACATGCCTAGAACGAATGAGCCACAGGTAACCTAACTTTATTGGGCTTATTTAACTCGGTTGTATTTCGCGATGACTTCACATATTACCCATTGCAATATAATACTCATCATGACCTATGCTATGCTATTCTTGCTGCCTTCTCAAGCGGATTCTAGACAATGAGCTACGGCATCTTCCTCTTCGTATTATTATTCAGCCGCGATTCCCCTCACCATGTAAGCTCTATGGTATTACTCACCAGACTATGCCATCTACATTCTGCTCCTTGAAATCGAGTTGTAGATTACATAACCGTAGCTTGACCAGCTGCTCAATGCTAACTAGCATGACGCTTAGAGAGCCAGTGCATCGCAGAATAATGGTTCAGTCCATCCATGAGCTCATGCGTAATTGACGTGCGCGCGATGTTTCCGAGCGATTTGTTTGTTGCTACAGAGTAAAGCTAGGGTGGCAAGTTATTGTGTATGTTTCCAGTTCGATGGATACGTTTGAATCAAAAGGTTATTATCGCTTGGCCGTTTACAGTAAGCGTAAAATGTTAAATTTGACATTTGGAACACAATGCTCAACGACTGTCCCTCGTGTAACCACATTGAATTATGCATTCGAAGAGAAATTTCCCTGGAAATTCTGTGGCAAGTGAACAATCCCGACAATTAACCGACTAGCGACTATCACGATGTCGCCATTTCAAATTCCACTCCGCAGTCCAGTGATGAGAGCGACCATAGTTATACTTCCAATTGTCCCTCAGCCATACTGAATTTACCGAGGCTTATGAAAACACACGAACTAAACGGATGGAAGGCAGACGTGCAGAGAAGCCTACCAGAAATTGCATTGCACCTAGATGGACTAAGTAAAAGGTTGAACCTAACGGGAATGGTACGTCAGTGTTAGTATATTACATTGTAAAGGAATCGGCGCATAGCGACAATTGTTTTATGAGCACCGAATGGCTGCACCCGAGACGTACGATATAGATCGTTAGCAAATACCTTATGACCAAAGTAGGGTACACGTCGGTAGGTACAAACGGTTGAGTACTTGGATATTTGCACACAAAATGCGTACAATGTTTGGAAAGTCGCATGCTTGACAGTGGGCAGCGGGACTTAGTTGATGTCACCTGTCAATACCAAAGGTTGCGCACCGATCGTTTTTTGAGTAAGTGCACATACCTCGGGCAGCAGATGATCGAACCGGTCGAAGACACAGAGAGCCAGAAGTGAACACTGCATCGCGTTCGCCTGCTGTGTGATCTCCCCCATCAGCTACTCAAACCAGACTGTACATGTAGAGGACAACACCTAAGTACACACTATTTCACCGTACTAGTAGTTTAGTTATCATTCTACCTAGCAGTTGCTTCACTATTGCTATATCGGGTTCCTTCAAATATGGATGCCCAAGATTTAAAGCTGTATCGTCTAAATGTTGAGGAAAAATCAACAGTTCGTATTGGGTACTTATTCTCATGCCTGCGAAAGTGCTTGTTAGCCTGACCTCCAAACGAAACCCATACACGTTTGTCGTACTATTGTTCATGAGGTTTAATGTGTCTCTATCCAGTTTGTGACAGCTCACACTTAAGTTTGGATAAACGCATGTGCATATGTTGTATTCGAACTACCATTGAACACGGATGACGCCAATCTATGTATATGTGTATACCGAATGAATTCGGCCAGGATACTCATATCGCTTTTGTAAGGCTAACTTATTGCAGGGAAACGGCATCCGGGCAAACCGAAAATAATGTTACCAGAATATGAAGAAGGCGAGTTGTTGACACTCATGTTAATTTCAGGTGTTGTGAATCCAAGGCAAATTTGATCGATGCGAACTCCGTGGACTGATCATAAGGGCAGTTGCTCAGGTGCAGGAGAAGGTACTATTGCACGCGGAATAGAAGCATGATGCGCACGCTCCCATTCGATTTATTAATCCAGGCCAATAAGGCGACGTATGTGGTACGTTTGCTTGCGTGCTGAGTAACCTTGCATATCAGAAGTAGATGTTGTTTGAACTCCACGGTGTGGCTGCGCTTGATGTGAATGTTGACAAGGTGCCTACCTGTCTATTACTCATTACCTCGTCCATACTGGCTCCAGGAGACAGTTGGCCGTTGCTGGAGGGGACGGAGTGCACCGTCCTTTGGCCGTGTTAGGAGCAAAGAGTGGTTCCATGCACTCATTGTGGAGCGGACTACGGTCCAGCCACCGCCTTGTGTGCGCTTGATTCCCAAATACAGTGTGCTTGTGTTTGCCTGTGAAGGAGTGTGGGCCGGCTCCGTTGATGAAACGTGGTTCCCATCCTCATGCCTCCCGGTCTTATTCCTTCGGGTTTACACTGGATATGGGGTGTGTGATTGGAGCTGTGGGTGGTGCAGCGCAAGCCATCCATGGTCCCTCTGTAGGCGCAGGCGTCCTGTGGCTGCCACGGCTTGCCATATATATATATATATATATATATATATATATATATATATAATCATACGAAACCAATACCCCAAAACAACCCTTCTGATCACACTTACGTCACTTTTCGCGTAATGGAGAAGATAATGTAACGGGCTCTTAAGAAGTTTAG
>CALYDF020006407.1:0-13489 GCA_944474145.2 Dicrocoelium dendriticum
TTTTATCCGGGGACGAACATGGTTTCCGCGGACTATGGTTTACTGTCCGGGGGTGAGGAGAATGGGCCTCCAAAGGGTTTTCGGAGACCTCCGAACTACTCGAAAATCCACAACATGGAGGTCTGTTACACCATTTCCCCGTCTTGTACGTAGTTCTTCTACAGTCATTTTCATTGGGACTCGATCCTCCGGCGAGATGTCACGAAGTACGTAGAATGGCTCACCTTTGACACGCGAGGTCCCTCGCAGGATGCGTCGGCATTCCTCCTCATCCCGGCAAAGGGGGCGATTTCTCGAGGTATCTTCTTGTTTTTTACCAAGACGGAAAGCAGATGCAATATTGATTCCCTGTTCGCCTTCATCAAATAGCAACAAGATCAACCGCCCAATCAGTGTTTGGTCATCTCGTATTCTTTCCGCAGGGGTTGCTTTTTCCGCTTCCGCTGCGTTCATGATGATAAGACAACGGTCGCGAGATGGCTGGGTACGCTCAGGAACATGTGGCTTGCTACGGGACGGATTTTCCTTGACAACTTTCTCAAGCTCAGATAGTCTGTCGAGAACGAGCTTCATTTGAGACTGAGATGATAGCTTAGGTTTGGGTTTCTCGACGGGCTTAGGCCTAGCCTTGGCGCCACTTGTAGTTGGGCTTTTGCAAATAGGAACGGAGACCGCGCTTTCCCTCACAACTGCCGCATAAGATCTTGTTGTGGGATCAATGGGCAGGACCTGTGTAGATGGATCCGTATGCGTAGTGGACGTGGTTCGGCTTCGCTTACCCATGGGGGTGATCCAACCGGAGGTAGATGGTGATGGTGAGCACGGTGGAGCAGATGAATCGTGAATAGTATCAGGCTTCGTCGGAGAAGAAGAATCAAGGCTCAACGCAGATAGTCCGGCGAGAAGACGCCTGCAATTCAGTGAAGCACGGCAGTTGTCGCAAAAGAAGTTAATGGCTGGCGAGGTGAATCGCTGCAAGAGCACATATTGATCAGGACAGATGCCGCAGCAGGCGATGTGCATCCACCCATCACATTCTGAGCACTGCACTGCTTTGGAACGAGTGGTGACACCTTTACTACAGGACAAGCATTTGGACGCCATGAAAGATGAAGTCCAAATATTCACTAAATGATTCTCCAGAAACGATCTTTATTCTCTTTTCTTCGCCCAGAAATCTCAGTGGAACGTAACACTCAAGAGGACGTCGCTCTCACAGATCTACGACAGATGGGAAACAAATTTGTAATCTTGACTGTTGTCCATCATCCGCCCTGCTGTATGCAACAGATAAGGCGACCCTTGATAATCTGCGCGACGGCCGATGCAGGATGAAGTTTATGCTTGAAGAAAATGTCCTTGTTGTATGTGGGCTGAGGTACGGCCAAGATCAAGACAGGAGGACGATTAGAATCCTCATTCAAAGCCTTTGGGTCAAAGGCCTATCCACCAGGTAGCGGGGTGGTGTCAATTATTTAGTTTTACAGCAACGGACGCCATCCCATTTCAAACCCCCAACCTGGAGGACCAGGAGACTGAGCTTGTCTGACCTCCCATCATTGACCAGCCTGGTAGGAGTAGCTCTCATGGTGACCGGAGGCGTCACCCAGGCTAGTTCAATGGGCCATTGAGGTACGCAAACCGTCTCACCACATTTAAGTCGTCGCATTGCAACCCAATAAGCGAGATTTTCGCATCTAGTAGTTGCTATAGACAGGAACTTTCAACTTGGGCTTTCCTCTCATGAACTATTTATTTTGACCCCATATTCTGGCTTACATTCTGTTCTCCGGATGTTCCATATAAGTCCCGCCAGAAACCTTTAACTTAAAATGATTCGAAATACCGATAGCTCGGGTTGATGAATCAATGGTTCATTTGTTCTCCGAGCTTGGCGGTTTTCTCGCAAACGTTTCACCACCATGCGAGGTGGCATCCTCAGTGCAGTGATATGTAGCGTACTAGCTTACTAAATGAATCCTCCCTCCATGATCGACCTGCAGGTGACTTCGAACGTGGCAGTGTCGATTTTAGGTCTCGTGACCTCTACCCACTTTCCCCAAGGCTAAAGTCGGCGCCCGATTTGTTTTGCCTCAAACGGCGTGACAAAAGGTTCTTTCTTTCTTTCTGTCGTAGTGCTTCGTATATTGAATCGATGTCCACACGCATGTTGATTGAATGTTTCGTTGAAAACCAAGCTTCCAAGAATTCTCTTTCTTTTCTTATTTCACCCCGTGCCAGGACTTCTGCTTTGCCCCAATCGAAGCTATGTCCTTCTTCATCTACATGTATTGAAACTAGCGACGATGCATAATGCTTTACACAGGCTCTCTTATGTTCTTGTATTCTTGTTACCAATTTTCTTCCTGTTTGGCCAACATAATCCCTTTCGCAATCTCGGCAAGGTATTTTGTATACCACATTGCGTTGTTCATGTGCCCGTAGCTTTTCTTTTGGTTTTGAAAGGGTATTTCTCAACGTGGCAGTTGGTTTGTGTGCTACGATGAGACGATGCTGGTTGAGTAGTCTGGCTGCCATTTCCGATATGTTCTTCATATAAGCCACGTTCAAAGTCACCTGCAGGTCGATCATGGAGAGAGGATTCATTTAGTAAGCTAGTACGCTACATATCACTGCACTGAGGGTGCCACATCGCATGGTGGTGAAACGTTTGCGAGAAAACCGCCAAGCTCGGAGAACAAATGAACCATTAACCTTTAACTTAAGTTGTGTACTGTGAGATCTACGCGGTAACTCGATCTTTTGGCGTGCCATCATGATCGAGCTTTTTAGCTACAATATTGTGAACAGTAGTGTTTGGATAAACACTTGCAGCGGAATTATACAATTGTCGAATTTCCTCTGATCCAAGCTATCTTTCATCGATTAAAGCAGTTCTGGTCAAAGCGTCTCTGGTGCTTACTGGTAATATTTCCGGCTTTTCTCCAGTTTTAATCCCGTTTTGCACCAAGTTTTGCCTTCTTTTGAGGTCTTTTAACTATTGCGTACGTGATATAATTCCACTGTGTTTTTCCACTATATCAGTCTCGCAATGCACCGAGGTTGTTGTTAGTGGTGGCTTGGATTCTGAGGTTATCGCACTTTGTGGCAGTCCAAGCTGCAATATATCAGTAACTGACGATTCCGACGGTGCGATGCCTGCAACTGATGGTACCATCAGTTTTGTACGGACCTATATACCGAGCAGTACGCAGCGCTGGCCTCCAGCGAAAAGTAGCTTTTCAGTTGTGCCGATTGCTGCAGCCACCGGCAAGGCCGCGCGGCCTTTCGCACGAGAGACGAATCTCTTGATACCCGGCTGCGAAATGTAGAGCGCTCGTTCGCGAGGCTCTCAGATTTTTGCTTTACAATTGATCTGATCATGAAGACGCTTCCGGTCTCCAACAACGCAGATTTGATCGCCTACACTGATGAGCAACTTGTCGCACAAATCATCAAGTCACCGGTCCAGATGGATACCGACCACAATAATGAAGCAGCTTCGGACCTCTTATCTACAGCTACTCTGATCGACTCCGAGTTGCTAGTTCAAGCGTCCCTTCGAGTAATGCGAAAGCGAGCCAGAAACACCCCGTAAGCTCTCTGCTAAGCAAGAAGTTATAGTTGTATCGGTACCGGAAACAAGCCAATTATCGTTACTTGGCAAATCGTCTGACGGTTGTGCGAAGGCGAAGATTCCAACACGCACTACTTGTCAGCCGAAGTTGCCAGCAATCTCGCTTCTCACAGAGAAGGCATGTTCTGAAAGTTTGCTTGCTTTTGCTCAAAGCGAAATAGCCTCACGTGACCCTCCTCCCGTTATCAAGCAGAAAAAGCGGACCAAATCTGCCATAGAGCCTTTCGGTGGAATCGATGACGCTAACAACAGTAGGACATCGACAACGGAGCGAAAAACCTACGCTGCTTTTGTTACCACATCGGAGGGGCTAAAGACAGTCCCATCACCAGTGGTGAAGCCACCTGCTCCAAATGCCTTTTAGAGGTGTGTCTCGTTTTACAGAGAATATACTATTTATTTATTTATTTATTTAAAGTATCGAATCAAAGACCCGTGGGGTTAATGCCCCCGTCGTGGCGATTCTTTCACGGATAGTAGCGTCATATTGCGTGACGCAGCTGAGTCTACTGCTGTCCTTCCTGCTGATCGCATGTTGGACGACCTTCAATGGTTTCAAAGGTGCGTAACGAAGCTTCTTCCGCCTGGTTTTCCAAGCGTTACTGTCAGGAAGCTGATTAGACCGGGGTACGTCCCAGTTAACGTATCAAACCCTCGACCGCGGCTACTTCGTGTGGTACTCGCTCACCCGGACGAATGCAGCGCTCTCATGCGGTTCGCGCTTAAGCTGAAAGGTACAAATATTAGCGTTCAGCCGGACCATCAGCTGGCCGATAGGCTGAAGCTAAGGGAGGCCATCACGGACCTCAAAAGTGGACGAGCGGCCGGTGTACGGGATCTCCGTTTAGTGGGTTTTAGGGTGGTCAGCCGGCACCTTTCAGCCCTACCACTGCCCATTCTGGTAGCGCACGACCCAGGTCGGGATCTAACGAATACCTTCAGATAGTGTTAAGTAATGTGCGCTGCATGAGGAATAAGGTGTACGCGTTATGTCTGCTTGTAGGTGGGTCTCATCCCGATATACTCGCATTCACTGAAACGTGGCTTTCTCAGGACATCACGGATGGTGAAGTACACCTACCTGGCTACGCACTATTTAGATGCGATCGCTTTGCTGGCCGACAGGGAGAGGGCGTCGCTCTTTATGTGAGCTGTAGACTTGACGTTTTGAAGACCTGCTTATTTCACTCAGCAGACAAAACGGTTGAAGCTCTGTCGGTTGTTTTTAGCACATCCTCGGCTCAGGTTACAGTTGTAATTGTGTATAGAAGCCCCGAGAGCGTATCCAAAGAGATACTTAAATTCCTTCGCTCCCAGTCCGCAAATAATGTTTGGTGATGGGCGACTTCAACCTCCCAGAGATTTGCTGGGCTGGTATTTCTTGCGACTCAGCGTCAGGCACATTCGGCGCTGATCTGCTTGAGCTTACGCTCGAAATATCTGCACCAGTTCATTGACCTCCCAGCTAGGTACATGGATGCCCAAGTAAGGTCTAGCTTAGACCCTGTATTTGCTAAGTCACTCGATTTTGTCGTTGACATTACTTACGGTCCTCCACTGCGTTCCAGTGATCATATTTGTCTGCGCATCAGTAGTATTCTGTCTAGACGCTACCAGAGTACTGTTGCGAACATATGGCACGCAGACTATCCATCCATGAGAGCCATGACCTCGGGTTTACATTGTGAGATCTCAGACGACGATGCTGTCGAGGTTGTCTGAGATAAGTCTAAGTCCTACCCTACAGAGGTCTGTGCTCCCTTCGTCCCAGTCACAAGGTGAAAGGAGGCACGAGCACAGCCGCCCTGGATAGATCCCACTGGCAGACATCTGCTCATAAAGAAGTCGAGGTGTTGGCGGACTTACCGAGACGCGCCGTCCACCGATACTTATGACAGATACCGTAAGGCTAGAAATAGGTGTAAGCAACACCTAAGTGAAGCTCGGCTCAATTTCGAGTAAGGTTTAGCGGACGAATCTTCAGAGAATCCAAAAAGATGCTTCGCTTATGTCAAAAGGCGCTGCGGTTCGAACATGTCAATTCCAGTATTGATGCTTGATGACGGTACTCATGTGCATACGGACGATGACAAGGCCTGCGTAATTAGTGGGCAATATGCGACAGCATTTGTAAGGGAAACCACTTTGACGGGCGTTGACCTGGTTTGCAGGACCCCAGAGGGTTCAGAACTATCTGCAATTATTGTAGCGGAGACGGAAGTTCGTAGGCTGTTAGAAAGGCTGAACCCTACTAAGGCCTGTGGGCCTGATTTAATTCACCCGAAACTTTTGCATGCGTTGGCTGCGGAACTAAGTGGACCGCTGACTATTGTGTTTCAGAAATCGCTTGACAGCCGTGCATTGCCCTCCTAATGGAAGGCAGCTGTCATCTGTCCCATCTTCAAAAATGGGGACAGGAGTCGGCCTGCAAATTACAGGCCAGTTAGTCTGACGAGTGTAGTAGTCAAACTCCTCGAGAAACTGGTGAGACGCACATTGGAGAGTCATCTGAGTAGATTAAATCTACTTGGCGATGTGCAGCACGGATTCCGGAAGAGTTTTTCGTGTCTGACGAATCTACTGGTGGCTCGCGCAAGTTGGGCGGATGCAGTGGATAACGGCCACGCGCTGGACGTGCTTTTCGTCGACTTTTCGAAGGCATTTGACAAGGTACCCCATTTGAGGCTTGAGTAAAAGCTGTCCTCCTACGGGGTATCTGGCCGCGCCCTTCATTGGGTGACTGCCTTCTTGGAGGGTAGAGAACAGTGTGTACGAGTAGGCAGGGGCCTATCGTTTAGGCAGTCTGTCCTCAGTGGCGTGCCGCAGGGCACGGTCCTTCGACCGCTGCTGTTCTCTATCTATGTGAATGACCTACCCGCGGAGCTTGAGATACCGTCGCTGTTGTTGCTGATGACCTGAAGCTGTGGAACATTGTCGATGTTCCTGGGGGTTCCGAAGCTATTCAGTGAGCCCTGGATAAGCTTTGGGACTGGTCTACTTTATGGTTACTGCCCATAAATCAGGCAAAGTGCTCCGTTCTTCGAATTGGAGGTTGTCCTCCTACGAAGTACGTGGTCCGTAGGGTAGAACTCCCCAATGTATCTAGCCAGGTTGACCTAGGAGTCGTACACTCTTCGGCTTTACACTCCGGCGACAACTGGAGGAAGGCCGCAAGCAGAGGGTTCCGCTGGTTGTGTTTAATACGACGTACTTCCGAAAGCATGCCAGGCGGCATTTTACGAGACTGTTCTCGGCTTTCGTTTGGCCTCATCTGGAAAACTGCGTTCAGGCTTGTCCGTCCTGCCTCCTCAGGGACAAAATGGAGCTAGCGAGGGTGGTACAGGTGGGTACTAGGTTATTCGAGGGATTACGGGACGCACGTAACACGGGGTTACGTATTTGGGAATGCATTCCATGTCCTACCGAAGGCTTAGAGGAGGCGTAATTCTAACCTACCGTATCTTAACTGGGAAGGTTGGTCCAGATTTATCTTGGCTATTTAGTCCCGCGAGATGGCCTGTTCTACACGGTCATTCCTTGAAGCAGGACAAACCGCGGTCCGATCGGACTAGGGCGGAAATCCGGCTGTCACGCCGAGATATCGATCGCTGGAACACGCTTGCGGAAAGTGTTATCAGGGAATCTACGGTTAGGGTGTTTGAGCGGCAAGTTGACGCTCTTGGGTGGCAACATGACACCTTTCCCTTTTCCTGACTAACTCGCATCTTCCTACTTCGATATTTTCTCTACTTTTCTTCACGCACTATTATTATTTTCCTATTTAAGTACACTTCCTTATTCTGTACCTTCGATTGCTCTTCCTAGCCTTGGCTTACTTCACGTGACTGCCACAGCAGGGACTGCTATGTCAGGAAACGTGGGCATTAACTGGTTGGCCAGGGTGCGATACGGGCGTCCCGTTTTAGATCCATCAATAACTGAGCACTTCATCAATTCCTGGCCAACGATCCACTCAAGATGGAACACTCACGGGATTCTCCTATCGTGCCACTCCCATCTGAACTGAACTGAACTGAGAAGTGGCTGCATCCTGGCCAATTTGACTGCACCAGTTATCCGTACTGCCAGCGGAAAGAACAGCTTTTGGCGACGGGAGCCGAGCTATTCAGGATGACAATCTCAGCAGATCTGACAGTTATTGTGCTTAAACAGCAGCAGCAATTCGAGGTGGCACAGATGCACATGATCGAGAGTTTCACTCTTAAACTATGGCTCCAACCTACATCAGTCCACAATGCTGAAAAGCCTTCAGATGATGCGATGATCAACCGTGTCGGTGGGTTTGCTTTTGATTCCGCGTCAGGACTGATTTTCGATGCATGGTTCAGATGTTACGATTTTTAAGATGCAGCTGGCAAAGCTTAATGCGTCAAAAGTACGGAACTACGGAGCACGAAAGCTACATCAATAACATGTTGCCTTAAAGTGCACAAGGCTTCAGATTCGATGAAACTATTTCCTGGCCTACTGTGATGTTTGGTGATCAGATCTGGCTTTTAACAATCGGTGCAATAGCTGGAAGCTGTGCAACAGGGACAGTGACTGACTCATTGCACATGCACCAACAGTGAAGCGGGGGTGACAGAAATTCAAGCTAAAATCACTTACTGAAGACCAATTTCTGTGTCTGAGACTGGTATGCGGCTTGCGATCTCTCAACGATGTCGAGATCCGAATCAGAATACTCGGGTTGTTGGAGCGAGACCCGTTTGTCACAATGTAAGCTGTCATTGCGGAGGCCCAGAGATTCAGCAGGTTAAAACAGGATACAGCTATGGTCGAGGATACGAAGGCGCATTACAAGGATTTCGCAGTTCAACAGATTTCAAGGATTAAGTTTCCGGTCAATGACGTTGTTATAATCTTCTCACTAGACGCAACTCCAAAAATAACAATTCACTGCTATACAAAATGTCTAGCCCAACCGAAGAAAAAACAAAGCGCCAATGACCTTGCCAAAATAACGTATTAATCGCCGGCAACGAACATTTTACAACGACTACGGACCTAGGCTATATCTGTAGGTCTCTACTGATCTTCGACCTCTAGAATTGGAAGGTCAACTACCAAGGTTAGTGGTTCCCCATATCTTTTGCCTAGGTTTCAGGTGGATTTTAATCACGTGCAGAAGAGGAACATTCCAGAACGTTCGAAATCGATGCGATAATCCTTAATAATCGATTAATCGCTAAAATAGTGAATTTCCAAGGAAATGCTTAGTTTCTCCCGGGCAAATCCCCTCCTGAGATATCGTCCAAGGTATAAGACGAAAGCCCAGGATTAACTTGCCGTCTTCGGGACGGTGTTCTCTGCCTGTCCTTCCATCTTGGCAGAAGCGCCCGAGCAGTTTGTGCCGATGTTCTTGTTCTGGATTCTTTGCTCAACTATGTGCAGTCGTCCATTGCTACCTTCCGCAGGTTGAAGCTTTCCACCAGTAAATCGAACGGGAGGTCAGTAGGTCTTACTTTTTCTGGTTGACACGATGTGAGCCGTAACTGGTTTGCATGCCGTGGCCGGATCTGTGCATCCACCATCACGTCATACGTGACGTTTCCGCGCTGGCTTTTTACCGTCCCTGGTGTCCATGTCGCATGGCCTTCCCGGTAGCCACGTACTAACATCTTCTGTCCAAGCGTAAAAGATCGCTTCTTTGCTCCGTGCCGCGGTTAAACTCCTGTTCCATTCTGCTGGTTCTTTCACCAATAGAGGAATCGGAGCCGGGTCCGATGGCGTTGAAAGGTCGGCGGAGCTTCCGCTTCATCATGGCCTGTGCTGGAGAGACCCCGTCAAGCGCTTGTGGATTCGGGATTGATCGGTAGAGGAAAGGGAACCGGTCAACCACTCCTCTATTCGTCCCTTCCCTTTTGATTTGTGGAGAGCTCGCGTGCATGTAGCAACAAACCTTGCTGCTTGGCCATTCGACTGTGGGTGAAACGGCGGTGAGCGAAGTGCTGGAAGGCGCATTGCTTGCAACACTCCGTAAACGTTGCTAAAGTAAATTATGAGCCATTGTCGGTGACAATTGTCTCAGAACAGCCGAATCTGCTAAAGGTTTGGCGCAGTTTCGATATGGTGGCATTGGTGGTTGTGTTCTCCATAAGGAATACTTCAGGCCACTTGCTGTATGCATCGACTATAATGAGGAAACTTCGGCCGTTGGTCGGTCCCGCAAAGTCGACATGGATGCAGCACCATGGCTTAATAACTTTTGGCCATGAATAGAGTACGGAAATTTTTGTGGCGCTTTCAAGCCATAAGTACACGGCTGGCAGCGTTTGGCTATTTCTTCTAGCTGTTTGTCCATGAACGGCCAGTATACATAACTGCGGGCAAGCGCCTTCATCAGGTTAATTCCAGGATGCCCGGCGTGTAACTGCCAAATAAAACGCGCCTGAAGTGACCTGGGGATGACCGCACTTTCCGAAAATAGTATGCAGTCCTTTACAGTAGAGAGCGAGTGTCTCCTCTGGAAGTACTGTTGCAACTCGGCCGATGGACCTGAACGTGGCCAACTTGTTTTGTGAAATCGTGTAACCTTCTTGAGTAGCGGGTCCTAAAGCGTTTCGGTTCGTACAGCTTCTGCGGTAACTGGTAGACCGTGCAATGCATCAGTTACCAGGAAGTTGACGTAGGTTCGACTTCGACCGAGGTAATGATTGTGTCCTCAAGTTCTTGCTGTTGGTCATCAGTTAAGCGTGACAGTGCATCCCCTTGGTCAATGGAAACTGTCGCCTGGTACTGGCTCTCAAAATCATACCCCATTAAGGTAAGAGCCCAACGTTGTAGCCGGTTAGCTGTGTAGGCCGGAATGCCTTTTTCGAACAAAATATAGCCAATAAGGACTTGCGATCTGTCAGAAGCTTGAAGCGGTGGCCGTGTAACATTTTGTGGAATTCCTTGACTGCGTACAATATGGCCAATGCTTCTTTCGCAAACTGGCTGTAATGCTTCTCGGCCTACGTAAGGGTACTGGAGGCATGGGCGCTTGCCTTCTGATATCCATCCGCGTAGGTGTGTGATATTGTTGCGAAAAACGACACGACAGGGGGTACACGTTTATGGCACACCGAAAATGGGCACACACGGGTCTCACGCGCGCCACCGCATATCGACTAGCTTTCCATCCCACAACGCGACACAGGTACGGATGTTAGAGACGAGCCAGTCCTCTCGCCTCGGGTGCTCTGACTTGGAAGACCCGCCTTCCTGTTTTCGCCTCGACCTCCACTTCTCTGTACCCGATTTGTATCGGCCAGGAGTCGTTCGAGAGCTCTCGACTTGCTTGTTCTGGGCTGTGTCAATCGGCCCGGCTTCGGTCCTGTGGGCTGCACTAGCAGCGTAAATGTCTGAGTTATTGCGCTGTCCACATATTCCCGCTCCGAAGTTCCGGGCCCAGGCTCGTCGCTAGCCGTCCTTCTCGATCCGCTCTCAGCTAGCTCCGAAGAGCTCACCCGAGGCATTCTTGGGAGCGGTCCCTCTACACCCGCCCCTCCTCGAGGACCTTTCTTCCTCTCGTACCATGGTCGCAGGAGAGCAGCACTCACCAATCGTTTCATTCCTCCGCAGTCGAATAAGAAGTTGCCGGCTTTCTGTTCGATAATGGCGTAGGGGCCTTTCCAGCGTCCCCTGCACTTGTTTGCGCCGGCCCGCCATGATCCGACCGATCGTTGTTTCGTAACTTGACTCGTTCTCCCATCCTACATGGCCTCCACTTGTGAGCCTCATGCCTGGCGTCGTAATTTCGCTTATTCCGCGCTTGTCGAGCTTTGGTTTCGCTTCTAGCTTTCCCTCGCTTTCGCTCTTGATGCCCAGCTGGATGTTTCCGCTCGCCCTGGTTCGGTAGGCAAGTGTTGAGCGCAATCCGTGCTTCGCTGCCGAACAGTAATTCGAATGGCGAGACCTTGGTGGTTGATTGCATGCTGGTCCGATACGCCATCAGAACCTGAGGCAAAGCATCTTCCCATGCCGGCTTCGTGCAGTTTATCCACGTCTTCAATGTCAGGTTGAACCGCTCGGTCATGCCGTTGGTTTGTAGGTGGTACGGTGAAGTTCGCCGTCTCTGGATGCCCCACTTGTCCAACACTGCCTTAAACGCTTTTGACTCGAAGCAGGGCCCTTGGTCCGTGATGATACACTGTGGGATCCCATACCTTGCAGGCACACTGAATTCGAATACTTGCGACACTGTCTCGCCTGTTTGGTCCTTGATTGGTATGGCTTCCACCCACCGAGTGAAGTGGTCAATCATCACTAGAATGTATCTGTTTCCTGTTCGACTCACTGGTAAGGGCCCAAAAACGTCCAGTCACCAACACTGAAGTGGCTAAGCAACTTCCATCGATCGCATCGGCGGTCTCGGGGACTCCATCTCCCGACTCGTTTAACCGTTTGGGCATCCCCGAATGTATGCCGCGACGTCCTTCCTCATGGTTGGCCAAAACACTCGCTTCCGCAGCAATTCAAAGACCCGCTCGAATTCCATATGGGCGCCATCATGAGTTGTGCGCATCCAACTTTCTCGCTGATTTGGTGGAACAAAAGGCACTTTCCGTCCGTCTATCGCCACCACCACGTTATCGTTTTCGATCTTCAACCTGTCCCAGATCTTGAGGAGTTCCTCCACCTCTTCCGATGTGGCCTCCGGTTTGGTGCCAGCCTGTAATCGAGAGCACAACACATTCACGAATTCATCTGTCCTTTGATCACCCAGCAGGTTCTTCTCCCCCATCGCGATCGCACGCACCGATATCGCATTGTCTGGCATGATGTCGCCCAAACACGGGCGTGATAACATATCTGGCAATACGTTCGGCGTTCCATCCAAATGCTCAATGGTGAAGTTGAATTCCTGCAATCGGTAGGTCCATCGCGCAAGCCGTCCCCGCGCGTCTTTCGCCGTCATCAACCACGAGAGCGGTTTGTGGTCAGTGATGACCCGGAACTCATTCGACAGTAAGTAATTGCTCCACTTCTCTAACGCCCACACGATGGCCAAGCATTCTTTCTCCGTTGTTGAATACTTCTGTTCCGCCCCGTCAGCACTCTGCTCGCGTACTTCACCACCCCAGCCGGTTGAGACAAAACCGCACCGATGGCCACGTTGCTTGCGTCGACAGCCACAGTGAACCTCTCACCAGGATTGGGTAGCCGTAGACATGTCGGGGCTTCTGCTATGCATGCCTTTAGATAGTCAAAGGCTTGATCCGCTGCAGCAGTCCACACGAACAGTACGTCCTTGCGAAGCAGCTTTAACAACGGGCTGACCTTCTCTGCGAACTTGGGCACAAACTTTGCATCATTTGCCACCACACCCAAGCACGAACGGGGCTGACGCTTGGATGTTGGTTTCGCGAAGCACTTGATAATCTCGCGTTTCTCCGCAAGTGGATGGACTTAACCATTGCCCACGATGTGACCCAAGAATACAATTGACTTTTGGGCAATCTGCGACATTTTATAAATAAATAAATAAATAAAGCATTTATTCTCGGCAAGGCGAGGCACACCTTTACATGCATGATCATTTTGACAAAACAATGCGTGATCAATAAGTTGCAAAAATCCGATATGTTTGCCATAAAAGTTCTTGTTTGTGTAGGGGGAATGTAAGTATGTAATTGTGTGTGCGTTTATGTAACTGTGTAACTTGCGTTGGTAATTGTGCTGCTCCATTCTTGAATGTTTGCCATCGTCTGCAAGGTGCGATTAGAAGATTGGTGTCCGTGGGTTGGAAAGGATTATCCAGATATCCCCGGGGCAGTGACTTTATTTTGGGGCGAGCCACGACCGCCACGTCACAGTGTTGTTAAGCAGAGATTTGTGGCTTTTTAT
>CALYDF020006408.1:0-13436 GCA_944474145.2 Dicrocoelium dendriticum
GTTTTCCGCATCAGTCATATAAGATCTTGGTACATCTCAGTTAAAAGAGCCCATAACAGAGATTGATTATGTTTGCACACATCAATCCTATGCTTTCGGATGAGACACAGAAAATGAAACAATGCATGTCACTTTCCTTATTAAATCCACCTATGGCTATGAAAACAACCACGGCGAGCGCACTGGTCAATGATTAGGTGTCAGGATCAAATAACACATTCATTTATGGTTACACAACCGGATATGCTCAGTGATGAAAGAATCGGGTAATTTATTTAATCGATCCACCTCGGCAACTTCATGACACTTGCTTAGCACACTCCACGGTGTGCCTCTAGGTGAGTCTTGCACCGAATTGCTGCGTAATCAATAGCCCAACATTATCAGACAACTGGAAGCAATTGTCCTCGAACCAGAACGGATAATGCTCTAAAGATCGGCTAGACAAATTAAACAAGACAACTTGTGCGACTAATTCGATATCCGCAAATTTGTACCGTAATGTCTAGTTAGGTGAGAAACACAAAATGAATTATGTTTAAAATACAAACATGTTTTCTTTGAGAAATCTAATGTTCGAAAACCCAGTAAAGCATCCACAATGCTAATTCAATGATTACTAAAAATTAACCTGTTTTTGTTTTATGTTCCTGCCTATTATATGCCTCTGGTAAATCAAGGAAAATACATTTGGCGACTCAGTGGGCATATGCTACCGCGATTTATTTGTGCATTTATTTTTTCAATGTATATTAAACACTAAGCAAATTCCTATTTCAAAACTTCTTGAATTCACTAGGGAATGGCACGGGCAAGAGATGTTCGAGATGCTTTGAAAGCACGATTTTTGCAGGAGTACTCTCATATCTGCACCAGTCAAATCGCGGTATAGATGAAATGACTCGCATTAGATCATGCCTGTGTACAATTAAGTTAATTTTTGTTGCTTTATAATGAAGGTTCTACTTGACCGGATATCTTCCGCCTTACGTCATTATTTAGCCGTTAATGTTCAAATGATCATCTCATTGTTTATTCCATTTAGCCAGCCTGCTGTGAACACTGCAGCAGAATGAAAATCGTGGACTGCACAAATGTATTTAATGGCAGGCCCAGTTGCTGAAGACGCTAGCAAGTTATTCCCAGTCCGCAGCCAAACGTCACGCATACATGTTAGGCTCCACATGAAAGTTGATTGTAGTTGGATAGGTGATAAGGATTGGTGCTGGTTTGCGAATCCATATGTACTATTCGAATGGCTAATATATATCTACTCCAAAAAATACCACTGAGCAATCATACACTTTGTTATCGATTGACAATAAACTCGACAATCAAAATATCCACAAATGTATTGTCTTGATATTTCGAATTGTATATCTTAAGGCCAAAGGTTAGCCCATGGGAACTTGGTGTTTTCATGCGTTTTACTCTTATTTACACAAGAACTTGCACCATACTGAATAGCTACTTATCAAGCATGTTTTTACTTGCTCGTGTCCGGTGGTAATTGTTGTGTAACAGTCTGCTTACTGTGTTCTAGGATAACAAAAATCTCCAGTAAATCGTTGATAAAAGAATGTTTGGTCGCTGCTGTTAACAACTGCATACAGATGTAGATAATGGCTTTTGTAATTAGTAGCTGTAAGCGTAGATTTGCGCTCCTATCCCACTTTATTTAAACAAGCCAACCAATTGACGTAACTTTAAGGAAGTAGATTGCATTTTATACAAAAACGGAGTGTAATACATAATTTATTGAAGGCATCAAACTTTAGGCTACGGATGTTAAGGAATAAACAAGCAATGCATCCCAAATTTTATATTAACAGTCCATTTATCGCGTATTTAAGATTACTAAGTCGTGCGACATAAAAATCCACAGCCACAATTTGAAATGTAGTTGAAGTAACAGCTAAGTTTAGCTTCCTGCCAAGGTCACTTCGATACAAATAAAATCAAACAATTTGTGAGCACAACCCCGTCAATCCCAAGCAGCAGCTACAGGGACATACTGCATAAAAATGGAGATTTTTAAAGGACATGTGCACTGGTAGCTTGACTTGTTTATTCCGGATTTTACCTGCTCGTCAAAGTTTGCAATTGAATGGCAAAAGTTGTATCACCAAAATGGTTGGCTTACTCATTGCGCTACTATGTAGTTGTGGTGCATTTGTTTTGTGGTCAATTTGTAATGGACCAGAAAGTGATTTTTGTATTGACTGCTTCGTTTTGTGCCTTTGAGATATACTACCGATCCTACTACAATCCAATCTTGCTTTGCGGTTGCGTTGTTGTCAGCTGGTTTGGCTGTATTACATCTTACTATCTTAAAGTTTGCTTTAATAAGACCATCCCGTTGTGAATGTTTATAGAGTGCTTCTTCATGTAGAGTGCTTCGATGAATTATCTTTCAGTTCGGATTTTTTAGTATGTTAAGAATTGTGTTTTAGTAATTTAAGTAATCCACTTCTTTGTCCGAATGTATTGAAACCATGGAGATATTTACTGATACTTATCGCACTTTGTGTTGTTATATTGCTGTTGAAGTCGCCGTCCTGTCTGACTCACATAATAGTTGTAACAATCTTGAGACCATATCTTGGCACTACGTCTAGTTTCAAGTTTCAGCGAGTTTCTCATCAAATTGGCAGTTGGATTAAAATCTACTCGAATACCGTGATGTTAGATGCACGTTCTTGTCGCCATTTCAACTTGAATTTAACTTTCAATTTCGTTATAGTCCAAAACTTCCAGATAATATTCGCAAGGAAACGTGTAAAACTTTGGGTTGCCGAGTTTGTAGCCGCACGCCAGGTAGTGCCGCAAGAGCAGCAGTATACCATTATCCACATTAAATCGAAGCAGAATCTGGTATAACTTCATGAAATGCTTATCCGGATTTGCTTTTAGTAGTTTTATGTCATCTGATATATCGGCCACCATTCACAACGTAATGTCAATGAAAAAAGGTTTGTGATGGGTAGACAATCATTAGTTTACATGGCTCTTAAGATGGTTAGGCTAAAATGAATACAATATTTTAAAAAAACAATGTAAGTGAAAGCTGGTGTGAGGTGCTTCAACCACTAAGGAGTTTTGCGTAGCAAATGTGCGATTATACCTGCCAAGAGTTTAAGATGGTTAAGACACAGTCCACCGTTTTTGTGCACTATTAACATCAATTGTTTTTGTTTTAAATCTAAGTGGTATTTGGGTTTTGGGTTTCCCATTATCCGGTACACCATTATGACATCTCTATGTACAAGCCGACAATTACCGCTGTTCATTTTGAAAGCTTTTATTCTCAGTAGGGTAGGGCTGGCCGAGCAAACGTCTGACGTAGTTTGTTGCCTTGCGTTGCGCAGTGTTGAGCGCGATGAGTTTCCTCGCACGCTGGCACCAATTACGTTCGGAAATGTTGTAGTGACAAACTTCCCGAACACTCTATGTAGATGGCCTAATTGCTATTCTGTTTGCCTTGACGCCTTCGCAGCCTGCGAAAAACCTATGATCCTCTATGATAAACCCGCAAAGGTCGCACTGATGAAAACGCTCACTGTATGATATGCGATCCAAAGCCGTGATTATGAGTAATCTGAGGGGATGTGCATATAATTGTGCAATTGGTGGTGTTGGACTACAGCATGCATTTCATGGACAATGTTCAAGTATTGTCCAGGTTTTTATTAGGACCGATCCTCCACTGATGCGATAGCACGCCATTTCTTAAAACATGCGTAATTAGTGGACAGTTTAAAGGCAGCAAGCTTGCACGAACCCTTGTGAAGATCTGGAACAGGCCGGGCTTGTTTACTGCTCCATGAGCTACGCCGCATTGAAATTTGTTTGGTTCCGACCGGCACTGTGAATCTGCTCATTAAATTTACGTTGAACCATAAAGTCGCCTAACCATCCCAAAACGTAATGGCAGGTATTATGTTTCAGATATTTGTACTGTATAATGATTTACATTAAGTCATGGAAAGCATTTGAGAAATTCAGTTAAGATGCGTCTACTGCTACACAAGCTTTTCCCAATTCCATCAAGCTTGAAAGAGCTATCAACCTATTTGTAGTACACACCGATTTTGGCGAAATGTGTTCTGTTCCAGACCGGGAATATTTTTATCTCTAGGTACCCCATTAAAGCCTCCGCTACCATGGACTCCATAACATTGAAAATCAATGGAAGTAGTGTTCGCAGGTGAACTGTTGCTATTTAAGCACGTCTACCAATTTTAAAGCTTACATTGATGATCCCGTGCTTCCTCATCGTACTGACGTATCTATCGTCAAGAATTCGTTTACAGAGATTTACTTGCGCTTCTACTAATCTATTGGCAACAAATTTCAATGCACTTGCGCGAATGCCGTCCGCACCTGGAGAGCTGAGCTTGCGAAAGTTCTTCAGGCTAGACAGAACAGCTCTGATGGTAAACGATATATGATTAAATCCTAATGGCAGCAAGGTCTGTTCAGTCAGGATGTGAGCTTACTATACGTTTTGGAAAGTACGGAAAATTTCTTGTCCTAAAAGGTTGACCGCCGCTTGTTCTGTTAGGCTAACCCCTATGCCGTGTGCAGAGCAAGAATTTCGAGCTCAAACCGGCGCAATTTGTTTAATGTCTATAGAAAACCTTGGGTTAAGATCTAAATTTTACCACCAGGTCTTGTTCATTTTTTACTATACCTTCTCGGACGAGTTTGACATAGTGTTTGCTTACTGTTGTACAGAAGTCCAAGTATCCTTGGAGAGTAAACCATGCCATTTACCTCAATGACATGCATTTCCGATTCCCGCAGATTAGAAACGGATTCATTTTGATGAATAGGTAGCTTTTGGTTTCAGATATACTTGCAACAAGTCTGTTTAATATGTTGCCAAATTTACTACAATATACCTCAATTGACCATTCGGGTAGGAAAGACCGGCTTGTGCTATTAATGAGTTCTGACATATAATCATACTTGGTTACGACATAAACTTCCTCGGAATGTTTTTTAGGATACTTTGCTTAGTACAAGTATTGGAGCACTACTGTCGCAAGACATTGCGGCCAAGCGGAGTGCGCATTAGTGCAGCTTCCGGCATGTGTTCTTCACTTAAAAGAACGATAAATAAATTCGCCGGTTTGTTTCCTGTCTAAACATATCTCAGCAAACGGATAATAAATGTGCAGCGGAGAACGGGCAAGTAGCTTTTAGAATACCGACTTGAATTGCTTACCCAGAGTAACCGGGGTTTCGAGACCGCGCTAATTGAAGTCGCCTACTTCGAAAATATGGCTGTAAGAACGGTTCGTTATGTTATGCATAAAGAAAGCTTTGCCCTGATTCATTTCCAAACTGCTCATTTGTGGGGTTTTAAAAATAACCACTAAGCATAAATTACCCTGCGTTAGGTGATGGTAACACCACTTCCTTCGCTCGAATTCCTGGTAGTTTATACAGTCTATGGGAAGGTCTGAACGGTGGTAAAGCAACATCCGCCTCCTTTGTTGGTCAGTCTTTGCGCGGAAGTAAGATACCAGGTAGTACGATTTCGACTTACTAAACCAGGTCATTCAACCATGTCTCGGTTCTTATGATGAGGTCCTAAATTATTGAGGTTTAACAGGATCACAATTCAGCCAATGTGCTGGGACTTTGCGTGTTTGCAAAAAGGCCGCTGAGAGCAATATATGTAAGAGGCTTAACAGAAACCAGAACGTTTCCATGAAATTAAACCGGCCATTTGATGCCGTCTGGCAATCGTTCATGAGTGTATTTATTACCTTCCCTCTAGGACCTTTCCTATATTTGGCATAGAACAACCAGCGTCCATTACGCTGAAACCAAATTGCACCGGTAAATATGTATCTTCCTCTTCTAAAGGCTGGGGAGTTGCACTGCGCTTCTGTTTTAAAATGCAAGCATATAAGTTCACGACAACCTCTCGCTTGTAGTATGTTCCCTTATCTAATGATGTGGTCACGACAGCCTTCAGACGTGTCTTTGATGGCGGTTTAGTGCGTAAAATTTCCAACTTGCGAGCCCCTATGTAACTAGTTGCTTTGGAGCACAACCTTCAGCACCAGTAGTCAACTTCCTTTAGAGTGGGTTGATATGTTTATTTTAAACGTTTAGTTCATAATCACACTTTAAAGAGAGACGGCTTCGCAGTTGTACCAGCGCTCATCCAAGTAAGTGGTTTGAGCCCGCGGCTCATGCACAGACTGGATTCGGGTAACGTCATGGATCAAGATCTATCATTCGTCTGTTTGCTTGCGGTATTCGGCTAACTTTTTCTTACTTTTTCGACGCTTACTAAATGGAATGTCTGGGAATAAACGCACATCACAGGAGGAATCATGAAGACGGTGAGCTGACAAGAGGGCGGTGTGTTTCCGAACCCGGTAGAAATGTTACCTAAAGTAGCCTTGGCTCACCACACTTTACTAACTTTGGGTGGCGAATGATGAAAAACAAACCACTCTTGGCCCTGTATTTACTTTGTTTTGCGTACGATATCCAAATGTTTGAAACCAGCAAGCAATTTTCTGTTTGATAGGATTGGCCTTTAATTCGGTCACGTTGGGGCGTATCATCTATGTCAAATTAAGCGCCTTACTCTCTTTCCCACATTTGGTAATAAAGTACTTTCTTTTAAAGACTAATCAGTTCCTCTTTCGCTACTAAGATTGAGCGATGGAAATCGAGTTCTGTTGCATGCGGTGTTAATTTGACCGCTATTCCAACAGCAACATGCTACACAATGCTGTCAGTTTGTTACATTTTGAAGCAGCACGACGATGCACGTTACGAGTGTAGTATAGTGTACAATATCATCATATTGATTACCCTACACTCATATATATATATATATTTATACACCTAGGATGCAATTTCTAATTGCGATGGTCGGACTACATCTGAACGTTTCGCACACAGCCAACTCGGCATTGTAGCAAAAGACAAACAAACAATGCCCGGTTCAGGGCGAACATTCTTTTGGGGCTGATCAAAAGGAAGATCGCTAATATCGCTGAGAAGTCTAACCTGTATGAGCACATTAATTTCACCAGCAAGGAAACGTTCTACCATATTGCCACCTAGGTGAATCCGACCAATCCATTCAATCGGTTTTTGGGTGAGAGGAACAGCAGTAAAGTCAGCCGTTTTTGAACATTCTTAATAAAAGACAAGCCGGATGTATACTCCAAACACTGCCGCCGTAAAGCAAATTAGATTGTAAAATACATGCATTTTTCCGGATTTGCATCGGGTGAAAACAAACGCCAGGTGGATTTGAATTTCGGACTTGCTGCATAGTGAGTGATAATACCAGCATAAGGCAATTTCGTCAAACGGGTAGCAGGCATAAGTTAGGCAGTTCCACAATAATCCCAAAAAAAGTTGCATATGTAAACTCAGTTGAAAAACAAGGGGTTTGCTTGTTTCCGCAGTTCAGAAGCGACCACGTTACAGATGGAATTGGTCACAAAAGTATGCCTGCTAAACATAGGTACCTAAAGCACCATTAATTAGCGAACACCACTCACCCTACGGATAATTGAGCATAACTACCCTTAACGATGCATTCAACATTCGGTTTGCCATCTCACGTTATTTGCTGCCTACACGTCAAATGCGACAAAATATATATTAATGGGACTGACTGGAGAATGGCACAGGTTTTTTGATCACCCCTCAAAACCATTGTGATAATCCATGCTAGATCGTGCAGGGATGGATAAACTAGAGAGCAGAGTCACCAAACCGTATATTACAAAGTAACATACGCTGAATTTTAGCGGGATAAAACAAGTGTAGTCAAATTACCGCCGAACCCATACAAAATGAATAATGTTAGAAATAAATGAAGTATTACTCTTTGCGGTACAGTGGCCGCAGTTGTCGCAAAACTAACTATGCAGACTATCAGGTTGTATGGGGCTTGATTGCGCCAAATTGATTTGCCCGTTTGAGGTTTTTCCAACTGCACCAAAGTTATTTAATTATTTATTTTTATTTTGGGAGATTTAGAAGAGCAACACTATGTTAACACATAACAACCTAGATTTTGCTCCGTGCTGATCAATTGTGTAAACGTTTTACATATCCTAATGTGTTTATTTCCAAGACAAGATTTCTGACGACTGCTCAAATATTCTTTGTGTTGTTGTGGTTAAGCTGAGTACTTGTAATTACCGTTGGTTTTCTAGAATACAGTGATAAAATCGGATTAAAGTTATTATTCTTATTTGCGCTATTTTTGCTAAAATTAGGTTATAAATAAGATATAATGAAACATTTGATTTTCCAGGCGCTGCTTTTTGTGGGTAGCAATCCATTACGTGTCTACATTTATTACCAACGCCGTAAGTTACAAAATACCACACATGTTCAAAAACAATTGCCATTTTACATAATCAAGTGAATTTACTGTCCTTTTGGTTACAGCTGTGAATGACGAGTCCAAATATTGGAATTTTTCTTATTGGGTTTTTATTTTTGTGAAAAGTGAGTGCTTTGCATTTTATATTAGGCCAACCTACAATATTATGCTACCATGCAGTAACGGTCAAATAATTGATTGTTAAACTAAAAAATACGTCAAAGTACGTACGTTGCGTTAAAATTACAGCAATTTTCGGTCCGTTATCATAGTCAAAATTTACAATTTTAATATAACGTTGTGTTTTAATCAAAATTATTTACTTTAGCATGTTAACCACTGCACCAATGCGTTTGAGCCACTAAATTACACATTAAATTTCTCTCGTTGAATGTAGCTATATCGTACTTAATGCTACGAAACATATTTGCTGTCAGTGTAATATCAAAAAATCTATTCTCACACATAGCTATTTTATTGAATTTAAATGTTTAAGAACGAAATATCCTTGCTACCTTTTATGTGCTTTTTAACTTAATGTCTTATCTCACCAACAATGCTAATGCGGGTAATGCCATACGTTTTATATGGTGTTATTCCTTTACGGACACTAACCAATTTGTTCAAAGTCAGATTAAATTATCTACTTTCTGTATAGACAGTGTGAATATTTTCAAAATATATTAATTTATACTGCTAATTATAAAACGCTAAAAGTCCAAACACCAGAGTTAATTTTGTCGTTACATTTTTGGTTCGTGTGGTTGCAAATTTATTCTATATCGTTTTATTATAACACTCAATAGTAAGCTATCGGTTTACTGCAATTCAAAGTTTAGTGGACAGTAAGTGACATGAAACAGGTTTTTGCTTAAGCAATGCAAATTGGCTTATTTTAGGATTTGTTGAAATTTGCTATAAAATACGTATTGTCTTCAAATGGAATGATATTTTTGCCCAATAATCAACACTCGTACAATATATGTAACCACCTTAAAGCATTAAATTAATTCCTTTAGTGCGGGGGAAAACTACACATTTTATGTAAACAATTTCACTTACCCTGCCAATAAATTTCCTGTGAGATGACGTTTACCAAGTATTTCTAGGCCGATTGAAAGTTTCCGTTACGGACGTAAAACGGGGAACTAGCCAATACTAAAATGTTCCAAAGTTTATACATACTACTCCGGTCATTCCATAAATATCACCGTCCAGTCCTGTCTAGCTTTTGTGCATATATATATATTGTTAAAACCTCGAATATTTGAGCTAGTGGAAAGGAAAAGTACGGTTTCGCTTTGCAAAACGCATCCCAGGGTTGTCCATTAAAAATCGCTCGCAAAATGCTAATGTTGCACCAGCCGATTGCGCAACAGGTGAAGTAAATTAGGGTGGTATGCAAACAACCACCCAACTTAATCTGTACCTGCCGGCTGAAACCTAGTGTTTAGATCATGCGCTTGCGTTCCTTGAAATCTTTATCTCAACGAACCAAGTAACCTATGATGCCATTAATAATTTCACACGAAAACGTCTATATATACATATATATATATATGTATATCTCTACTGACATTCGTGACCCAGGCTAAGGCATGGTTGTAGGTATCGAACATATGTCGTTTACATAGTTGTATTTGCATTATTTGGCACAATCGTCAGGTTAATGAACCCACTTGATGATTCTTTAATTATTGATAGGACAAAAATTGGAAAACAAGAAATGACAAATCCAGGAAAAATGTCATGCAATGAGCTTAGAGTAAAAATTTTCTGTTGAGTTGTTAGATACTAGTTATTTCAATGACATAAATTCTTGCTTTTATTGCATAGTATGCGTTATTTTTTTAAGTTTGACACAGTTTAAATAAAAACTACCAAACTAGCCGTGCTGACATACTTATAAAAATTTTCACTGTAAAATGTTCCATGCCCATTGAAGCAAAGGAATTAAGGCGAAGAGAATATGATTAATGCCAAAAATTCGTACGCGCACTATGTGCTTTCTCGAGTATATATATTTGACCGAGAGAATTCGCCATGGTACGTCTAGTTTGCCAACTTATTCTTAGATGTTCACACAACTAGATGGGTCCTGAATGAATGTTTGCTAAGTCAAAAAATAACAAAATATTTGGGCAAATTCTAAATTTTATCCATATATAAATATTGGTAACCGATCTTCCATATAAGCCAGATGTCTACTTGACGTGTACATATATTATTACAGTTTAGACGGTTGTTTAACTATGATTTTTTTGCATTATGGTATTTGTTCGCACGACAAATAGTAGGCAATTAAAAACAAACATATTCCTGAATTACATACTGCAGCACACTTGCATTAACTATTTTGTTAAAATTAAAAAAAACACTTTCAAAGCAGTGCAGCAAAGGGTAATATTTTTGATTGGAATAACAGCCAAGTGAATTTAGGCAAATGTGCTTTTATCGTGCTGTGAATTATGAAATGAACAGATTACCTAAGAAATAGGGATGTGTATTGTATGCTACACCGCTGCGCTTTTTTGCGTTGTAGTTGGATGTTTGAATGTATATATTATAAAACATATAGTACACATATCACCATATAATTTAAAGACACCTAATTTTACTTGCTGTTTCCTGTGTTATTTGGTTTTCCTGTATTAACCTTTACAAAAGCATATATGATCTCAATTTTTCTAACCTATTAAATCCAATCTTCCTATAACTGATGAGCAGTCGGCAAAACTCGAACCCACTTTCTTAAATCAATTAAATAATTAGCTGCACTGGTCCTGAAATTAGTACGACTTTAGATATATTTCGAATGCAACAACTACTGTGGTGTTTTTATTCAAAAGACGCAAAATACATCTTTAAAGAACATCGACAGGAAAACTGGTAATTATTCCACGCTTTGACAGCTGCTATTCTGTTCTAATTGACACTGCATCATTTATGGTCGAGCGCATTTTGCCAGTACTTATAATGTGTCACTTAGCTTCCTAAACCCACTTCTCGGAATAATTAACCAGGTATGCTATTGATTCTTTCACTATTTAGAATTGTTACGAGCTAATGTAGGAAAACTGAAATGTTATTTGACAAATGACTTGTGCAAAGCATACTTGGATATATTAGCCAAGTCTATTTGATAGATTTTAAACTGCTTGCTCGTAATAGGAAATATAATAACTGGGCGACTGTATAATTAATATAATGTACACTTGCGATACTCGTCCTTGTTACTTGAAAACCTACCATTGTTTATAACTTATACACCCTGTTAACATTCTTAGAAGCTGTAGTGATTCTAATACTAACAAACCAACCAAAATCTTTCACACAATTATCCTGCATATTTTGCCCATATTAATGTTTGCTATAATTTGTAGTTTTTACAAAGTTTGATGCTTCACCACCGTTGTAATGGAAATATACACGCATGCCAGGTGCACACGTTCTGTCTGTGTTTGCTGGCAACCTCAAGGCCGGCCTATTTGACGAACAAAGTGTTTGCTTGGTTCTTCCGTTTTCCGGCAAATGTTTGCATAATATCTAAAAGTTCAGGACAATGTGACTCTATATTTCTCATTTGTCTTACATCTAAGCAACGTGTTGGGTAAATGACCTACGATGAACTGGATACAGTTGAATGTCGTAAAGTGCAACGCAGTCAAAATTTCATTATGTTGGTATAAGCTTGGGAGACTTTATAAATACTAACATGTTTTTTATAAGCTTGCATCTTTTCTAGGTTTAATACTGCACGCAATGTTTCCTTAAACTAGGTGAATTTGTCAATCGTTGGCCTCAAAATTTTAGTTAACTATGAATAGCATCACTTGACATAAGACGAGCAAGAGAATAAAGACTGCTATAGTGCATGGGTTTGTAGTAGTGAATCAAGTATTATATTTTTCTGATTGATAGTGCTTGGACCATTGGTATGTAAGAACCTTTTGTCTTTGTTGCTGTCGACTTTATTAATGCTAGTAAAATATTTTATTTCAACATGAGTTTCTCCGGATGCGGTTCTTAATTATCGGATTAAGACCGACTTCCATACTATTAAAATCACTGTATCGTCTATTCTGTTCCATTTTGGTGAATTTAACCTCCTTAACACTTACTTTGTTGTGTGTTCGTTTTGAGTCATGTGTGCGCCTGAAAAAACATCTTAGCCTACGTCTACTGCCAACTGAAACTCGTTTACAAGTCTCCAGCACAAATTTGAGACTGCTGACACGAACCCCCAGTTACAAATGCGCATTCACCTCGCGCTTATCTGGAGATGTGACAGCAGCAGCTTCTGCTTCCGTGGGCGCAGCTGTTGCGTTAAGCGCGAGTGCTGAGGCAGCGCTCATTGACTGGTTCCCTTTCAACAGCTGTATTTTTGCTGTCCGCTTGGGAAGCTCATTGACATCTTTCAGCCACGAGACCAGCAGGATCTGTTTTCATTATGACGGCGTACTGTCCTACGGACTATAGACAAGATGAAGCTAAAGTCGAGTTTTACCGCTAAATCACCGATCTCCTCCGCAAGAAACGCAGCAGGGAAATCGTGTTATTCGTTGGAGACCTAAATATGCAGGTCGGTAACATAGGGGTTCATTAGCATGACCTTGGGGGTCAACACAGCCACGGTATTCACAGGACGGACAACGGCGATGCACTCCTTTAACTGTGCGCAGACCAGGGCTTGTTCTTTAGGAATACCAGTTTTCGGCCTTCCTGGCGCCAATGAGCCACCTGGCGACCTCCGACGCCTGGTCAAGCTTAGACGCAACTTGACCACTTCCCTGTAAATTACCGTTGGAGAGGCTGAATAAAGGACTGCAAGTCAATTCGGAACACTTATTTGACTTATGACCAGGAGCTTGCCTGTGCTGAGATCTTTCTGCGCTTCGAAGTCACCCAACAGCGTCGATTGGAACGGATTGACACAGACAAGGTCGTCGCTGCAATGTTCGCGATGACCTTAAGAACGCAGCTTTCAACCTGCCTTCCCTATCCTCCCCAATTGAGAACATTATGCACAGATCAGATCGTCTTCAGAAGGCCCGCT
>CALYDF020006409.1:0-13425 GCA_944474145.2 Dicrocoelium dendriticum
AAGTGTAGTGGCCCTATGCTGATGAAAATATAGCAATTCCCCAATCAGCAGTCAATGTGTGCTGGGAGGGTAACGCTACTATCCGTGAAAGAGTCTACAGGACCGGCAGCGTTTGCCCCACGTGCCTTGGATTCTACAGGTATAACAGCTGTTTTCACCACTGGCTGGCTAGCCGAACAACCTTCTCGTGGTGCCAGCCGGGTGGTTCGGGTAAATCCCGTTCCAGAAAATGGTTCGGCGGCAGTGTTCCAGGATGTGGTGGGATTTCGCCTGACAAGCGTTCTCCCTATAAAAACCACAAGTATCCGTTTAACAACACTGTAACGTGGCGGATGTGAATCGCCACTAAATAAATCCACTGTCTCCTCCCTTTTCCGGAGGACCATTCACACATCGGGAACGCCATCCAATTCAAAGCGTTCCATTGTTTCCCACTTTGATGGCGAACACAACGAACAAAAGCACACACAGTCACATTTACCTACTCACACAACATGTCCCCTTCCAAATACACAGTTAAACCTAGTTTTACATCTCAAGGCACATATAAGTTTCTATGCTATTGGTCAAAATGTACTAATTTGTACAATTGCCGATCACACATGTGTGTAACATCATGCTCAAGCCCTTGATGGGGTTTCTCGCAAGGACGAGAATAAACTATTTATTTACTTATTTAAATCAACATGCTTCAGGGGACATAAAGATTCCACTAGCGTCCTTGGTTCAATGTATGAGAAAAGCAACTTGGATGTTGTCCTGGATAGCGTAGACAATGCTGTTCCGTATATTTGACGTTTTTAACGTTTCTGTGTAGTACAAACGTCTCAGGCTTTATATTGCAAGATTAATCGATGGCTGAACGTGTTGGCTTAAAACAATTACAGGTTACGCTCTTTGTTCAAAAGAGAGCTTAACTGACGAGCTATCAAAGGTGGGCCTTTAGAAAACAGCCTTCTCTTGGCGACAGACGATCTATTCAATGAGCGGCACAAGCTTGGATTAGAAAAGATTGCACGTATCTTCAACACTGAGGTGTTCAGGGATACTAAAATCCACAACGGCTTCGGAGCGCCGTGTCCGCTATTGCAATAGTGAACCATGAGATTTTGAGTGTGGTTGTGTTACAAAAGGTGGTTTGCTGATATGGAAAATATGGGGGGCGTTTGGATGCCTGAGTAGGTCTATTATGACGTGAAAGTTGTGGTTAATATGAAAAGAGTAAAACTATAAATCATTAGGTAGGGTTTAAATGCCCCACGGTGGTTAATCATTTTCCCGCTTCTAGCGACAGCAGCCATGGTGGATGACTAGCGCATTTCGACGTATCTTCAAGCGTTCATACCCGGTCTTCTCAGCGACCCTTGAGAACCTTAAACGTTTACAGATTGAAATGATGACATTGTTTGTTCGTCGGACCGTTGTTACTGCGAAAGCTTACAAAAGAGAAACAAAGCAGATGCTTCCGGAAGGATGAAGGTACCGATATAATCAGTTTCTGTATGTGCGTAGCAAGCTATCTTATTTTGTTGGAGAGCGGTAAGTGTTGTTTATCCTCGTGATAATTTTCTTACAGTTCTCCTTGTTACAATTGTTCTGCTCGGTCCTCAGTGGTTTTGAAGAAAGCATGTTACGTGATGGAATACGCTCGCCTGCGTTGTTCGCAAAAATTTCCGGGTAGGGTAGTCTTGGGTTATACTAAAAATCGGCGGCTAACAACGGAAGAGGAAAGCATGATACAGAACCAGATGAAGATTTTTCGTCGTAAGCAAAAGATGCAAGCATTCGCGCGCCTTTAGTACAACATTAGCTTTACGAGGCGCGGTTTGTAGGACATACTATGGCGGCTTCGTAACCTTGGTGTCACGGAACTGGAGGAGGTTACGCAGCGTTTGCGAAGCAATGGTTAACTGAAAATAATGCTTGTGGGAAATAAGATCCGGTAATTATTTTTCGTCTCTAAGCGCATGCTGAAATAGGTGGGCGAATACGGGGAGGTACTAACTCCAACTCCCCCCACCCAACTCCACATACCAAACCCATTACGGCGGTTACATTCTATAGCATTGTATGTTTGCGAACGTCAGCGGCCTCCGTAGCAGTTCCATGTGACGCCTTTTGCCGAATGAGAGGCAAGGTATTTATAAAGAGACGGTGAAAAGCATTCAACAGTTGCACCGTGGATTAACCGTGCAAGAATGCCGACGACGGAGAAGTGCGCAGTGCAGATGAATGTGATAGGCAATGCAATTCCCAAAGCCGACAAAGTTTCTGGGGGATGCGATGGCGGTCCAATTCCGCACTACCATAGCCGGTTCTGATGGAGCACGATCCCGGACTCACAGTGCTAAATCCCTTCAGGTGATATTAAGCATCGTGTGTAGCCTGCAAAATAAGCTGTGCAAAGTCGGCGCCCTTGTCGCGACTAATATCTAGACGTTCTCGGATTCACTGAAACGTGTTTGTCCACCGACGTCAAGGAAAGTGAAGTGTGCTTGACAGGCTACGCACTTCTGAGATGTGACCGCACCGCTGGTCGGCGCGGAGGTGGCATTGCTTTGTACGTTAACTCCTCACTTACTGTCTTTAAGACGTGGAATTTTTGATGATCACACAGTGATGTTGAGACACTCGCAGTAAACCTGTGTATTGCCTCCGCGCAAGTTAAAGTTTTGTTTGTCTATAGCGTAGTTAAAGGTGTTTGCTGACTTCATCCGTGAACATTCGGCAAATAAGTGTTTAGTGATGGGGTACCTTAATCTTCCCGGCATTGACTAGCAGAACTTTTCCCGCGAACTATTACAAGGTGTTTGGCTAACGGGGTTCGCGAGTTCGCCTTGCACCTTGCTGCCCATGAACCAATCTGTCGGTCGGCCTACTAGCTTCATGCTGGGTCAAAATCCGTCCCTCTTGGACTCGATCTTGGCCAACTCCATTGATTTTGTCACGGATATTGTATACGATCCAGCTCTCGGTGCTAGCGACCACGCAGATCTCTCTTTTAAATGCGCTCTTAGTCGTCAGACTAATGAGCATCCCTACCGAGTTCCAAGCATATGGCGCGCGGACTTTCAGACAATGAAAACCAAGGTCGCAAAGTCGCCTTGTGTCATTTTGGAAAGTGACGACATGCAAACAAATTGGGACAGATACAAATCATACTTGCGTGAGCTCTCACCCCTATATACCATTAGATGTCAGGAATAGAACTAGTGCAAAGCCATCCTGGTTTGCTTCTGCTGTACGCAATCAATGTAACAGACGTGCCGGTTGTTGGCGAACTCACATTTCTGCTCCTAAATCATGTACCTGCAAGCGATATCGTAAGGCTCGAAATGCATGCAGGCAGCTGTAGGAGGTACTCGTCTACAGCATGAAGTAGAGCTTACTCGTATAGCCTCAACAAACCCGAAACGCTGCCTCGCGTGTGTCAACAGGTGAAGCAACATGAACTCGTGCATCCCAGTGTTGTTTGGCTCTGACGGCACTGCTGTTGTCACGGATCACAGTAAAGCTTGTTTGCTCGGAGGACAGTATACTGGGGTTAATGCTCGAGTCACAGCCACCGGATATTAGTCTTTAGGCGAAGGTTCCTGAGGGCTCCCACTTGGAGGAAGTTTCTATAACGGATACCCCAGTGCTCCGGCTTCTGAGGCAAGTAAATCCCAATAAAGCTGCCGGTGTCGATGCATTCATCCCAAACTGTTTTGCGAGTTAACTGATGTACTTTGCCGTTCGATTACACAACGTGCTGTGAAGCCTCTACGAGAGTACTCTCTACCCCATGGCTAGAAGGAGGCTATTGTTTGGCCCATTTTTAAGAAACGTGATAAGCACCTCATTGTCAGTTTGACGAGCGTGCTGGTCAAGTTTTTGACAAAGCCCATGAAGGACGCTCTAGAAGGACGCTTGAGGGCGTTGTGGTTACTTAATCCTACTCAGCACGGATTTCGAAACGGTTATACGTGACTTACTTGCTTGTTAACGGCTTGTGAACGCTGGGCGGAATCCGCTGATTACGGCAAGTCAGTGGACGTATTGTTCATTGACTTTTCCAAAGCCTTTGTCTCCGTTCCAAATTTTCGCCATTTTTACTGATTGAGCCCTTACGATATTCCTGGGCCAGCCTTGGGATGGATTTCAGCTTCCTAATCGGAAGGGAAACGTGTGTGCCGGTTGGTTCAACACCGTCCTTGCGCCCATGTGTTCTCAGTGGCATTCCGCAAGGGTCACTCCTTTGTCTCCTTCTCTTCACTATATAGCTTAATGATTTGCCTGCTGAATTGGGTGTGCCATCTATAATTTATGCGGACTTCTTGAAACTCTGGTTTACGCTTGGCGATCCAGTTGTTCCACTGACCCAACAGGTGGCCCTGGATAGACTTTGGGACCGGTATATTTTGTGGCAGTTGCTCGTTAATTTAGCGAAACTTTCAGTTTTACGCGTTAGTCCAAATGACCCGCCGACACGTTATTTGCTTAGCGGTAACGAGTTACCCGGAGTTCAACCCCAAACTGACCCCGGTGTTTTGATTTCATCAGATTGAAGTCCAATGAATACTGGACGACAGCTGCTCGCAAAGGGTCCAACTGGTGGTGGATGATCCGCAGATCATTCGGAATGGGGAACCTGAAATATTCGTAGTACTACATTTGGCTTTTGTAAGGCCGCACTTGGAATGCTGCTTTCAGGCTTGTCCTCCACGCCTGGTTCGAGATAAGATGGCAGTTAAACAAATTCTGAGATCCGGAACGAAAATGGTGCAGGGAGTAAATATGCTGGCCTACCGGCAGATGCCACGTAAGTTAAATAGTTTTTCCATGTATTACAGGCGGCTTCTGGGCGACTTGGTCCTCACCTATGGTATACCGATGGAACAGCTCTGTTTTGATTTGACTTTTTGTCCAACACGAGCGCTAACCCTTCCTGGCCACCCATTATAGTTGCACAAACCCCGGTCTGACCGAGTTTGGGCAGCTTTTCTGTTATCGCGGATGGTCAAAGCTTATTGGAACGCACTGCCTGCAGACGTCGTGATGGCACCGACGGTGAAAGAGTTCGAGCATCGACTTGACGCTCTCGGACGGCAGTTTAAGGTTTTCACCTTCATGTCTTGAACTCTACTCGTCTACTACGGCATATTCCTCTGTGACTTATTTTAAGTTACTTCTTAATATTGCCTACGAAATTTGATATGCTTAACTTCCCCTCTGTTTCCTTTCCTTGACGGACTCTACTGTTTTCGTTTATTACTTAATTGACCGGCACAGCGGGAGCTGCTAGCGCAGGGCACGTGCGTATTGGTTGGTTGCCCATATGAATCGTGTGTGTTGATTTGGCTCTCCTTTGGCACATCAAGACACCGGTTTCCCTGTTGGACCAACGACGTTTTCGAAGGTGGAACATTCACGGGATTTGCCTACTGTTTCGGTCCCACCTGGATTTGAACATGATGGAAGTCTGGAAGTGTTACTTTAATGGATAAGTAAGACGTAGTCCTCCTTGCTCACGGGTGTTAACTGAAAATGCGGTCGCTTTTAGGTTACTTTAAAGTGTGTCACAATGTATTTATAAAGTAAAATGCTGCTGGGAGTGACGTAACCTAGTGAATAGCATGTAAATTTTGGTGGTAACGGAATGTTAGTAGTATAGAACCCGATGCACAGAACCACGTGCAACTGGGATACGCAATGCGGTAATTAGAGTGCATGTTTTTATCAGTGGACAAATGGACGCTCAAACCATATGCAAACATTCTCGTCTAAGTGAGGAACATTGCGAATGCTCATCACCCGTAAAGCGAGCATACTGAAAATTGGTTCGTTATGTGGCTACGAGACTATTATGCACCATAAAGTAGTAACGGGAGGTGCGAGCATGGGCAGCTGCGGCGATAACCGGGACGGCGGCTCAAGTCTACTTTGGCGGTGAAAACAAAGTCCTCCTTGAAATGCAATGTGACCTCTGCCTTTCGGTCATTGGATGGACAATGGATGAAAGGCATTTGCGGATTCCAGTGATGGACGCTAAACAGCGACCGCAATAACAGTGTCTGTAGGAAGCAATGACGTCCTGGGTTGGATAAAATCGGTAAGCCTTCGCTTGGAACATTTGTACGAACAGCTTTAGCGATTAGCGGTGTTATTAATCTGCGCAAGGTAACTTGGTGCCATTGCCCATGTCCGCATACAATTCTGATTTGCTCTAGTTGCCATCAAGCTAACACAGTGGCATGCCGAAAGGTGTGGCGTGCCAACAATAAGGCGTTGCCCCCTCCCATAGGCTTACACAGTGGACACAGCCTGGGAGAAACGGAAGGCGAAGAGCACCGAGGTCACTTCACCCCACACACCCTTCATTAATAGACGGGATACAATTGCACAGCCTACTTGGACGTATCATACAGATGAACACCTGCTCCGAAAGCGTTCTACGCGCTGGGGAACTTACCAAACTACCTCATCAACTTGCACTTAGGAAGGCCATACAGCGGTTAGAAATATATATGTATACTTGGTAACATTTCTCTTATGCGTTAGTAAGGGTAAATGCCTGAGATATGCCTAAGGAAAGCCGAAGGTGTTGTCAACTTAGTTAAAGGTACGTACACTTACCACACACGCTTTACATGCACTTGACGTGAAGTGGCTATACTGACTACCGTAAGGTTGGTACGCTTGGCGAGCAGTACACGCGCACCCTAATTATCATGGAGCCTGCTTATATATTACTTACAGATGCTCACAAACATTCCGGAGGATTTCCGCATACCTTAAATCCCCAGTGTCTGAAGCCATCAATAACCAATACGTCCACTGACTTGCCGTAATCAGCGGATTCGGCCCAGCGTTCACAAGCCGTTAACAAGCTACTAAGTCACGTATAACCGTTTCGAAATCCGTGCTGAGTAGGATTAAGCAACTACAACGTGCTCAAGCGTCCTTCTAGAGCGTCCTTCATGGGCTTTGTCAAAAACTTGACCAGCACGCTCGTCAAACTGACAAGGAGGTGCTTATCACGTTTCTTATAAATGGGCCAATCAATAGCCTCCTTCTAGCCATGGGGTAGAGAGTACTCTCGTAGAGGCTTCACAGCACGTTGTGTAATCGGACGGCAAAGTACATCAGTTAACTCGCAAAACAGTTTGGGATGAATAGCATCCACACCGACAGCTTTATTGGGATTTACTTGCCTCAGAAGCCGGCGCACTTGGGTATGCGTTATAGAAACCTCCTCCAAGTGGGAGCCCTCAGGAACCTTCGCCTGGAGACTAATATCCGGTGGCCGTGACTCGAGCATTAACCTCAGTATACTGTCCTCCGAGCAAACAAGCTTTACTGTGATCCGTGACAGCAGCGGTGCTGTCAGAGCCAAACAACACTGGGATGCACGAGTTCAGGTTGCTTCGCCTGTTGACACACGCGAGGCAGCGTTTCGGGTTTGTTGAGGCTATACGAGTAAGCTCTACTTCATTCTGTAGACGAGTACCTCCTACAGGCTGCCTGCATGCGTTTCGAGCCTTACGATATCGCTTGCAGGTACATGATTTAGGAGCAGAAAAGTAAGTACGCCAACAACCGGCACGTCTGTTACGTTGTTTGCGTACATAAGAAGCAAACCAGGATGGCTTTGCACTAGTTGTATTCCTGACAGCTAATGGTATATAGGGGAGAGAGCTCACTCAAGTATGATTTGTATCTGTCCCAATTTGTTTGAATGTCGTCACTTTCCAAAATGACACAAGGCGACTTTGCGACCTTGGTTTTCATTGTCTGAAAGTCCGCGCGCCATATGCTTGGAACTCGGTCGGGATGCTCATTAGTCTGACGACTAAGAGCGCATTTAAATGAGAGACCTGCGTGGTCGTTAGCACCGAGAGCTGGATCGTATACAATAGCCGTGACAAAATCAATGAACTTGGCCAAGATCGAGTCCAAGACGGACGGGTTTTGACCCAGCCTGATGCTAGTAGGCCGACCGACAGATTGGTTCATGGGCAGCAAGGTGCAAGGCAAACGTGAGTACCCCGGTAGCCAAACACCTTGTAACAGCTCGCGGGAAAAGTTCTGCTAGTCAATGCCGGGAAGATTAAGGTACCCCATCACTAAACACGTATTTGCCGAATGCTCACGGATGAAGTCAGCAAACATCTTTAACAACGCTGTCGGGCCTCTATAGACAAACAAAACTTTAACTTGCGCGGAGGCAATACACAGGTTTACTGCGAGTGCCTGAGCATCACCGTCTGATGATCGGAAATTCCACGTCCTAAAGACAGTAAGTGAGGAGTTAACGTACAAAGCAATGCCACCTCCGCGCCGATCAGCGGTGCGGTCACATCTCAGAAAGGCGTAGTCTGTCGAGCACACCTCACTGTCCTTGACGTCGGTGGACAACCACTTTTCAGTGAATTCGAGAACGTCTAGATATTAGTCGCGACAAGGGCGCCGACTTCGCACAGCTTATTTTGCAGGCTACACACGATGCTTAATATCACCTGAAGGGATTTAGCACTGTGAGTCCGGGATCGTGCTCCATCAGAACCGGCTATGGTAGTGCGGAATAGGACCGCCGGCTCACTACCTGAAATCATCCTAACGGGAGACCTTTTTATTCTGCATCATGGCTTGTTTTTATATTCCCAACAGCGTCCCGCGGTTGCCGCTTATATGCTATGTGGTAGCCTAAGTGCACAATTACACCAGTGCCCTTAAGGTTAAGGTCGAAACACATATGTGCTTGGCACTCTTTGAGAGTGGGCTGCGCCACTCGCAGCAATCGAGGAGGAAACGTGTTAGCTGGCAGGTTACCGAGTCTTATTAGTTTTCGCAGCTTTGCGGCGGAGTGTTTGGTACCGCATATTCTAACCCACTGCTGGTCACCCGGCATACAGCCTTTTGAAGGAACAGCAGAGGAACCGGTGGCGTTTTTAAAAATAGCGCTGTATTCGGTATACGATTCTCCGCGACGCGGAGTATTTACCGAACGCTTCATGGACGTCGATGATTTCAGTTTAGCGTACATTTTTATAGACTCTAATGTCGTAGAAGATTCCAGCTGCAACGATTCCGTAGTAGTAGAATTTGTGGGGAGTAGGGCACCCGACGGACCTCTCATGTCTGCTTTGCGTTTGCCGCCTTTTAACCCTATTTCGCTTTCGTTTGGAAGGGCAGAAGCCTGCTGCTCTCTTTCGCTAACAGCTGAATTAAGCACGCTATCTGAGGGTTTGTTACTAACAGGGTCGTTACTAACCGCTAACTTGACATTCGACAGTGAAAAACAGTTGCAGGGTCTGACAGCTAACCCGAGGCAGTTACTGTCTCCTGACAGAGAAGACCTGGGCGCTTTAGGCCCTTCACATTCCGTTCAACGTTCCTGTCTGGCGGGGCAATTGGAGACAGCAAAGTTTTCAGAGAAACAAGACTGCCCTTTACTGGCGTGTAAATCTCAGTCCTGCGCTTACAGCAGTCATTACAACGGTAGAGTAAACTGTCGCCACTGGACGGAAGCGCCTACGGTCTACGCTCTAAGCCAGTACATGCCTTATGGATCCAACGGTTACAGATATGGCACTACATGTTCCTGGTGAATTTGTAACCGCTTCTGGACAACCCGCTTTATCACACAGGACCACAGAGTCTTCGGAAAAAGGACACAACGCGTTTAGGCAGCACTCGACAACCATTGTTTGTCTCTCACCTTCCCTTTCTCTCAGGTCCGGAACTTCTTGGGACTTGGGTTGGTTTTAGAAAGAGTTTTACCCGGGACCGAACATAACCCACAAGGACTTACAAAGAACATGGCTGTCCAACAAATGGATGCAACTGCAATCACTACCACGACCGTTGTCCAGTAATGTTGGCTGGACACGAGGCATTCATACCCCTGAAAAATATACATAAACCTGAAAATTCCAGACGAACGAAACTGACGTTTTGCTCACCTGGACACTCACAAAGACGACTCTTCGTGAAGGACCAACCCTCCATGGGCCTCAGCCATTACGGCCGCCCTGACCAAAGATACCTGATCAACTAACGGAGGAATTTGGAAGTCAAATGACTGCGGATAACCGAGGGTGAAATCAGTCGGCAGGCTACTCTGCCAGTTTTACCTTAGGGTACAAACGGATATCTGACAGTGTTCCAGGACGTGGTGGGTTTTCGCCTGGCAAGCGTTCTCCCTATAAAAACCCACAAATGTCCGCTTAACAACACTGCGACGTGGCGGATGTGACTCACCACTGAATAAGGTCACTGTCCACAACTACCTACTAGCAAGTCGACTAGAATCATAATTTAATATTTTCCTGACACGTTCAAGAGTAAGATACTCCCTGCCTACATGTATAGTTTTCACCACGCATGTACTGCTCAGACTGTTTACACTACGCATGCTAGAACCCAACGTGTCGTCAAGCATTGACTACTTTATTCCTCATGATTAATTTTACAATTTCCGAAGCCTGTTCAATTTTTGGCTTACTGCCGATTGCATACATAGCAACGTGTTTGTTGCGAAATATAATTGCATGTATATGTTAATCATGCCTGGTTTGGTGTGTCTCGACAAATTCGTGAATATCCTATTTATTTATTTATAGAAAGCATTCAACGTAATAGATCTGCAGCAAAGGTGTGAACCGGTTTACGATGACAACCTACGCAATCGACGAGAGCACCAGTCGGAAAGTCCAAGTGTAACACGAGTGTATTGAAACGGACTCACCAAGTCACAAAGCCGAAGTGGAATTCAAGGATAAAATAACGGGATTTTGCGAGATAGCAGAAACCGATACAAGAGTAACTGAAGACCCACTGATCAGTTGGAACACAGGGAACAGATCCCAATAATTGAATCGAGTAAATCCGCCGTTGATAAGCGCAAAACAGCGCCCAAGCGGCGTTGGTAGTTGGATAGCGTCAAGTGGTCAAAAGACAGATACTGTTCCAAGGACTCGGTGCACAACGGAACAAAGACAAAGTTTACTCGCAGGAAATTTTGCCAAAAGCAAGTTTCCAGCAATATTTTTGACGCCGTCATCGACAAGACAGATTCCGAGCAAGTGGGCCTTTCTTGGCACTTTTAGATGATACGGAGATGGACTGATCAAGTAGCCACCTTAGTGTTAGCTTAAACAAGGTTCCGGTAAAAAGAAAATACAACAAATCCGCCTTTACCAAATGAGGAACCGCACACAGCAGGCATGGAGTAGTATCCTTCAAAGTAAGTTTCAATGACAAAACTGTCAAAAATGCGCTGTTTCAAAAATTTTAAACCACTGTGTCAGGGCCTTCAGCCAAAGAAGTCTGTCTTGGTGATAGCGATCAACTAATAGATGCAACTGAGTAAAGATTTTACACTCACCCTTTAAAATACGCTTCCAAGCCGAATTTGCAGATGAGACCTTCCAGATGGAGATTTTTGAAATTTCAAACCACATTTTTTCGCGGTATTCACCATAATAACTCAGTTTAATTTCTAGAGTCGATACCTCTTATACAATTTTACATGATCATATACACCTTTTCGCCCAAAACCTTATCACCTTCGCCCAGATTACCAAACCCCTTTGATGCACACGTACCATCACTTTATGCATAACCATTTTTCCTTACAAGAATCAAGTACGTCACCTATAAGATCCTTAGCAGGAATAGGGCTGATTATCACAGTATGAAACAATTGCAGTCACCATGCACAAATATAATATTCCTCTGCACCCGCAACTGTGTACCACAAAACCTTTTGGAAATAAAACGTTTATGTTGCTTTCTAGCAACAGAACAGTCCCAAAACGCTTCTAATTATGCCTTTCTATGTAGTATACATCCCACATGCAGTCTGAATGCACATGTACAACACATAGATACAAATATGTATTTCTTACTTCTGAACAAAACATTACCCCTTACATACTTCATTTATGTATACATATAAGCAAGACAGCCCTTTAGCTCATTTTCAGCCGGCTTTTATATGTATTGCGCAAACGAACGATTACATTTATACACCCAATGGCTCTTCAAGCAAGCACGCAATTATACTTCCATGGGAGTTATTTGCCGCATATATATATCGCTTGAGAAAAAGACATATTTGCACACACAGACGGTCCATTATCTAACCATTTACAATGATTATGGTCACCATTTCGATTACACGGTTAACACTTCCACAGCTAACCTCCACTGCAACACAATTGGTACTTACAAACCATGTACTATACATGGAAACTCATATATTTCGGAAAATTAACCATCAATGCTAGCACTTATTTCATTTTACGGAAACATAGCACTGCCTTTCCTAAGCGGTTTTTACATTCCGTTACTTTTCTAATCACTTGCGTACAGTTATATATTAACTTTTCACGTTTTTAAGATCGCATTTAAGCATGGCACAGTACAGCTTCCAACTTTTTGAAATTCCTGATCTTATTTTAAACACCTTCAGCAATAGATAACCCTATTAAAACCCATACATTTAGAGAACTCAGAACCCAGTTGTCCTGATGAGCAACAGCCCGTATTCAACAGCCGGCCATTTGTGGTCTCGACGGTCACCAACGCCTTCAGCCGTTTTCAAACGAAGTGCATCTGCAGGACAGAAATTCCGACGGTCTGTACATTGGCTGTGGATAGCGAATCGATGGCTTAACTGGAAAGAAACAACACAGTGCTCACTTCTGCCAATGGGCTCAATGATCGCTGGGTTTGGCAGCTTAGGTTTAGCTGCGGAAAGCACAAGGTCTAGGAGGTGCGGTGTCTGCTCTTGGAAAAAGAGCTAGCGTCATGACATGTTGAAAACGATTGCAATCCAAGGTTTCGAGTAAGGCGGCGTCGAAGTGGTCGGATGGACGATACTAAAGTAATTACAATCGAGATATAGTACACTGAAGTCCAGCACAATAAGGCGGTCCTTGTCTTCACCGTACGGCCTGATCAAATCCAACAACGATGCTCTGGAGCCTATGGCGCCCTGTATACGACAACGATCAAGTGAGACCTACATCTTTCATGCACACGGCATCCAAGGGCTTTGAAATTGCTTTGAGGATCATTAATAGTTGCAACTACATGCACTTGTAGATCCGTTTTCCAATAGTGCAGTACGCCATCCTCAGACTTTCGGCCGTGGCGCTCCGACCGGTTGGGTTGATATCCAGGGCTAGGCACTTCAAGTTTGTGATTTCTTGGTAACGGTCTGCATGCGTCTCTGAGGTAAGCAAATGAATCTCGTGCAGCTCCTTCCTCAAACTTTGCAATTGATGGATAACATGCGTAGTCCGTCCTAATTGTTTACTGTCCGGTGGAGACCAGAATGTCTCTCCAACGGGCTTCCGGATTCCTCAGAATTCATCAAAATCTCCAAGTTGGAGGTTTGATTCACCACGTCTCCGCAAAGTCCGTAGCTCCTCTACA
>CALYDF020006410.1:0-13439 GCA_944474145.2 Dicrocoelium dendriticum
TGGATTCGATGATATCTGCTAATGAATCGGATAGTGCTAGTTTTCATTTGGTTTAGGTAACCTCCTCTCTAACATTTTAATGCTCGTTAACAACAGATGTCTAAAATCAATAAACACAGTCCATATCTGGCCAATGAGTTACAGGATCACTTACCTTTTATTATACTCCTGATGACACGCCATCACCATATATGAAACAGAGTATGGATTTATTACCGTAATTTGTAGACATGATAGTGCTGTTTTTCGTAAATACTTGGCTTCTAACAATTCTTTTCCCTTGTCAAAGTCAAATCATGGCAAGAATAGCTTTAACTACCCTAATGGAAGCATGTTCATTTATTACCACTAAAGGTAGATTGACTGAATTGACTCCATCAGAAATGCACACTGTCACATTTGGATGTTCAAAGAATAGAATGGTGCGCTGTTGTCACTGAACTAAACGGCCGCGCTTTGCTAGGAAATGATGGTGGATTGCTGAAAATAGTCCTGGATATTTGTATCCCGTCAACGGAGTCAAATCTCTAGTATTTCGTTATGCGAGGCTGTACTTGATCCAATATCAACTGCTCGAGAGCAAATATTCCCTTATCGTTCGCAATATCTTGGTCGCAGATATACTAGATTTGGTTTGACCAATATATTTCTCGCAATAATCTTGTAAGATGGGTATGTGCAGAATAGCTATAGCGAAGATAATGCATGACAAAGGAACAGCAATTAACTTAAATTCCAATCCTTAGGTAGACCTTCTCATTCCCTTGTAATAACAAAGCAATAGTTGATGAAATGGACTAGGATGTCATCAAGTGTATGCAATAGCCTGATGTAGTCTTATATGATGCACAAATGACCCGCAGAGATAGCCTACTTATAGGAGTGGTTTGGTGGCTAGCGAATCAGAAATGTCTGCGTCAAATTTTGGCACCATCCTCAGTCATTAGTAGAGGAACATAACGCAGGATTATTGATCATGTCAGGGATGCTGCAACTGCGCTCGAGTTGTTGCGAGCAAACCACATGTGCGTGTACTTGATCAAAGTTTACTAAATGACTGTTGCCGTGGAAGCAAAGTAATCGGTAGATGCAACAGCCATGGGTGGTCATTGGTTTCTTGAATGTTCCTCATCGTTGCGTTCAAAATGAGACCACGACAGGCATGTAGACAAACGACTAATGTTTGTTCAGTGATTTCCTATGGTCTGTATTTGAAAACAAAGCAGTGGCGAAAGCTGTTGAAGCTACGAGGAATATATCTGAGTAAATTAGATAAATGGATAGATCTCCAAAATGCGGATCGAAAAAGTGTAGTAAAATGAACACGCTGCTGGATCTTAAGGAGTGATATTGGGTTGGGTAATAGTAGGGAAGCAATACGAGAGTAATCAGGAGCAAAAATTGGATGACAGCAATGAAGCAGTTCATATTTGTTGAACATTCATGGCATTATTCAGCAAATAGAGAAATATGCCCATATTAATAAGAAGTTTCAGACGTCTGGAAGTTTGACTGGAATATGTTAACAACCTACCTGGAGATATAAAAGAATGAAGACCCATACAATTTTAGAGATACAAAGCAAAGGTGTATGGCGTGCCCTGTATTGCTATAGCAAAGAAATCGTTACCATAGATAAGAAACTTTGACTTGTTTGCACTGTTACTGAACGATTTGGGCTCAAGTTGGTGTTCTTAGCCTCTATTAACTGTGTTCAATTTGTAATAAATCGCCTGAATCTGAGAAGCCGTGATGCACCAACCCTTAGAACTAAGTTTTTGATGTTGGTTTTCCAAGAGATACACGAACAATTGCCATGTATTTGTGGAGGTAAACTAGTAGTACCGACCTAACAAGTGCAACTGAGGCAGCTAGCTTACGTAAATGTTCCATGTATCCTATTACGTAGGACTGAGTAATTAAGATTTGATGCCATGGATATGTTAATTAGATTTCTTGACACTAGGAATTCCACCGTTCTAGTTTCGGAATGTAACTTTTTTGAATAATTATAAGTAGGGCTTATTGAGCGATATGTTTCAGTCTCCTATGACGAGCACCATTTGGTTCTCGGCAACCTCACGGCCTTTTTCCACTGCGTTTGCAAGGGCCAGAACTCATAGATTCATTGGGCATACACAAAATTATCAGAGGGAATGGCCCCCACCGGAATTCGCAATAACGGGAAGAATAGTTTTTGTCCACTTGAAGTGGGTTGATATTGTTGGACTGTAAATTATGTGCATGTCGTGAAGCCAGGCAGCATAAAACTGACCTGCTAGATTCTGGCTGGTGGTACGACAACGCGAAAGTTTGCTCGGGCTTTTGAAGCAAATGTCGAGTGTTCGCGTTTCATCAACAAGTAATTTGTTGCAAATGGCTAACTTCAGCGACCCTCAATCCATTGTAACCTGATACAAGTTAACTGAGCGCATAAAATATTCAAGTAACCACTACCAGTTCATCATTATGGATTGTGCAGAAAAGCTGGGAACTAGATGAGCATAGAAAATTGATTTGTGTTAATGGAGCTTACATTGAAGAGCAAAACACGTCTAGTGAGGCTGAAGTGGTGAACACCTTGTGGGCTAAAATATTGCCTGTTCCGATTCTGATGGAAATGTATTTAATTCTTCGGTAGACGAAGGCTTTATAATGCATAAAGTGGATTATCTTAATCGCGAAAATAATTATCCGAAGAGGGAGAGTGAGTACGAACATCTTTCATTTCTATCTACCATTCTTGATTTAAGGGTGAAGTCAGAGTTGGAGACAAGGTCGTGGTGGGCACTTAGTTCAATTTTTGACAGACATTGCGCGGAGCAATTGTTGGAATCTAAATAACGCATGCTTAGTGACACTAGTTGGTTTACGTTAACGAAGTACCTCGTTTTCATTCCCACTTTGGCAAAAATAACCTGGAACTCAGTCCACGTGCTTTGCAACTATTTCGCCGCATTTGCGTATGAAACTTGCCAGTTTTCCGAGAAAGCAAGCGGGCGTGACGGACAGCAATTCGATACGTACAAAGCACGGAACTTGCGCGTAATTTGTTTCCACATTAGCACTTACATTCATCCGGCCAGACGAAGCTAAGTGGCGCTTGAGTATGTCGCATTTTGGCTAAGCGACAAGTCTACTCGCATTCCACTCTTTGATACGTTATAATGATTGGCTTACAAGTGTTTCAACAAATATTATAGAGACCATGAATTGGCATGTCACATTTGATGTAATAAGAAAAAAGTGAATCTCACCTAGAATACGTAAATTCATGACATATCTATTTTGCTAACATTCTGGGGAAATACTTTAATGATTTTTCGGCTAAGTTTTTTATTAGAGACGATGAGATTGTTAGAAGTAAATCGCAAACGGATGCGCCCTGTGTGCTTAGGTTTTCTATACATCACATTCATCATTGAAAAGTCAGTTGTAAGTGCTCGTTTTATGTTTGCGTGACCATACGCAGGTCCGAGATGGACAGCGCTTAACTTTTAAGTAAACTTCCACTAACTCAATCACTGGGAAATTTATCTGGGGCATATACATATTAGTTATCACATGCTGGCTCCACGGAGGTTCATTGCAAAGTTAATCTCGTCTCTGTTGAAACTCGTGCCAGTCCATCCACATAACAAATATATCAATGACATTAAATTATTTATTAGCCGGTGTGGCAAGCATTACCCACCGCAACTCGGGGACTTAGAAGTACAGGCCGCGGCCAGCACCCAAACTCTCCGTATTCCGTTGCTCGCTATAACAACCTGATGGGATTAAATAGAACTGAAACTGCTCGGGAAGTGCATTGTTTTCGGACGGGCAACACCTCATATCTATCTTCGGATGAATTGGACAAAAGTTCACTGTAATGCTATTCGCAGTTCACATGAGATTGAGCGTCTGAAACCATGGGAGATCGAGTGAGCCATCCAGTCAGTCAGCAAACTGTGAAACGAGTTGCCGGCCCCGAATCAGTGGCTTAGGGCACGAGTTTCTTACTGACATTCCGAAGACTCTGGGTTCGAGTGCCTGCTCTCTTTCTCTACTAGTTGAGACAAAATTATTTCGAAACCAGTAGGGAAGTGAAGCATTGCAGGCAAACTACGGCTGCGAAAGATATATCATACAATATTTTGAAACCAATAGAACGATCTGCAGACTGGTTTTAAGCAGCTGCTGTCGTCGCTTGTGCTGTATCTAATGGTATACACGCAACAAACAAATTAACTCCGGCCACCAGATCACACCAAACCATCATCGTAATCCTCGTGGGGATGAAAGGCCTCATGTCTCCAGTCTCATTGGGATTAGTGTTGTAGGTTGACAGCGTTCAACAAAGGATGTTCAAATACTGCTGTCAGTGACTCCGAGTCTACCATGTTACTTTGCAGCGTAATAGTCTATCTCCAAAGGAATTATGCAAGGCAGCTGGAAATAAACAATAAATAAAAAGTATATTTCTTGACTTCGCGAGGAGCTGGTCCTAAGCAGGGTCAGATCCAAGGTAATACACATGTTTTACAAGTTAATATTTTGTTAAGGAAAGTTGTCCAAATAGATGCCAAGAGTTATAGGACAGGAGTATCAAAGGATGAATTTATGGTTGTATTGGCTTTCTTCATGATATTATAATTTATTTTGTTAGTTTGGTTGTAGCCATGCTGGTGAACATCTGGGATGCCTAAGTTTCTGGCATTACCTTTGGAGTTGGCATCCATGGTAAACTTTGTGGAAGAAATGACTGTAGTTAACTGAGAATGCAAGTTATTTGTAGTCGGCATATTGATAGGTCAAAATCGAAACTTATATGGACGCTTGGTAACAAAACTTATTGTGGCTGTACTCACGGACGTCGCGGATTTTTGGAGCACCGTGTGCTGGATAATAATTTAGCTTCAGATTACTGTTTTTTCAATGTATTTTTGTGTGAATGATGCATCAGTATTCTGCTTTTGGCGTATTTTACAAGCGGTGCAAAATTGGCTGCTATTCTTCGGCTAATTCCGGAGATCGCATTGTTTTGCCCTCTTGCCATCTCTGTCCACCCTTTTGATTTGCTCTAGCTGGTGATGTCGTCTCAAGCTACTTGTGGTTCGTGTTTGAAAGTTGTGGAAAATAAGGCTCATGCGCTTCGGTGCTTCGGCTGTCATATTTTGTTCCATATTTCGTGCACTAGCTTATCCGTTGACGTGTTTCGAAAATCTGTCGACATCCGACATCGGATTTTTCAAGTTAAATGTGGTAAATGTCTTAGTACAAGACATCAGAATACACAGCGATCGCCAACAACTACTAGAAAATTGCTCCTTCAGACAGAAACAAACCGTTCATCACGTGGGATCAAACGCCCTCGTGAAAGTATCTCTGTCACCTTGCCTTCTATCGTCACTCCGCGATCTGAACCACCCCAAGCGTCCTCAACCCCGGCCGAGCCTCAGGTTCAATGTTTCCTACTGATGGAAGATACAGATTCGGAAGCTACGAAATGCCGCTTCACTGCTAAGTCCATGGATGTCCCCGAGCCTGTCTGTGAACTTCTGAACACCGAGGACCCATGGACCACTCAAAAGCGCAAGGGGCCACGTAACTGAGTTCAGATGTCACCTGCTGATAATCAACCCAGTCAGTTAAGCGCCTCTTGTTCTGCTCCCACAGGTTAATCACTGATTTCTCTGAGGCGTCATAATCTCATCGTCTTCTACGAACCAGAGTCTAAAGATGAAAACCCTCAGACACTTTATGATCACGATGTTGATTTTCTCCAGGGGCTCATCGATAGAATCTTGGATGTGGGCGAAGACAGTGTGACGGTTAAATAAGTACTCCGACATGACCAGAAAACTAACCAGTCATGTCGACCGCATAGAATCACCTTTGCAAATCACAGTATGCTGCAGCTCATACCGTTTCTTCTGTCAAGGCTGAAAGGCATAAGTGCTCATATCTGCCGAGTTTTGAAACCCGAAGACAGGGATCGGTTGAAGACTGCGGTCATTGAGCTCAAACGCCGTACAGAGGAAGGTGAGACTGACTTACAAATTTTAAATTTTCGGTTGATCAAGAATAGTATACGAACCCATATCAACCGGTTACTCAACCTCCAGGAACCTCCCGCAGTACCTCCCAGAACCCCCGTGTGGCATTCGCCAAAGTGTGTAGCCTAATGAACAAACGTGATGAACTGTGCTGCTTCGATGTTTCGGAGCGGCCGAACTTTCTAGGACTTGCAGTGAGTTAGCTGAACTCCGACGTCAAACCCTAAGAACTCGTATTTTCAGGATACTCTTGTTTCCGATGCGACCGAAAATCAAAGGCTCAGGTTGGTGTTCTGTTGTACATAAATCATCACTATCTGACAAACTTATCAGCACCTATCGGAGCGAGGATAGTTTATGCAAGCGATTGTGATGCACAATCCGCCTCAGGCGCGCAGAACTAATAGTGGGGGTTATCTACCGTAACCCATTAAACCGTTGTTGCGATTGGCTACCGCATGTATTGAAGCACATGAATTGTCCTCAGTTCTTACTGATGGGGATCTAAATTTACCTAAAATATTTTGGCCAGACCTATGACTTCTTCCTGCTCATGGCAATATTGACGCTTAATTTGCTAAAATAACTACTGAAATCGGGGCGACGCAACACGCCATCCAACCGACGTGCGTAACTCCGCAATTGACATCTTGTCTGGTCCTAATGTTTACGAGCTGCGAGCAGAAGCTGAACGAGATCAGAATCATCGTACCTATGGCGAACAGTGACCAGTGCTCCATTGTAACAAACTTAGAACTGACGTTACCATGTTACAATCAACGGAAACCGACATTCAACTATTGGAAGACGGACTTCAACGGGCTGGTCCAGGCAGTAAGTCAGACAGATTGGACAAAACCGCACGATGCGTCGCTTGAGGCCTGTTGGTCCTTAATGAAGTGGAAGATTAACTCGCTGTATACTCGGTTCGCTCCCCTGAAGTATTCAAAAATCGGACCTGTCAAAGCGCATTGGTTTGATCCGGATTATAGACAGCTATCGTGACGGCGTCATAAACTTTGGGATAGACACATCAGCTCGAGTTGTGATGAAGATTGCACAGTGTACAAGAAACACCGTAACTTATGTAACGCCGCAAAGATTAGGAAACGCCGGCAGTTTGAAGGGGAGCTGGCATCCTCGGTTACAACTGCACCCGAAAGAATATTTGCCTATTTGAAACGTCAACTGACATCTGGGGCGAGCTACCGGTCTTAGACATCTTGGACGGACAGAGGCTCATTTCAAGCGTCAGCCTGCGGATGTCTTGGCTACTCACTTCCTCACTGTATTTTCCAGTAAACCAGCAGCGGTTTAAGTACCGGCACAGGTTGCGCCAGTCTTACTCGACAGCTTACATTGTGATGCAGTCGAAGTTTGTCAGCTACTCGTCAACCTCGATGGTGCAAAGCCCTCCGGGACCAGACGGCCTTAACCCACTAATACTCAAGTCCCTATCGAATGTCATCTCACCAGCTGTGACAACCATATTTAATACATCACTTGCTGAAGGATCTGTTCCCAAAGACAGGAAATGCTCGATAGTGAGACTGCTTCACAAGGGTGGTGATCCGAGTAGAATAGAGAACTATAGACCGATCTGTTTGACTTCGACATTATCCAAAGTTCTCGGGAAGGTTGTGAAATATGGTCTTCCGTCGTTCTTCAAATCGGTGGACGTATTGACTCCAGCGCAACACGGCTTTACGAAAGGAGGACCCTGTATCACCAACTTGATGAACGCAAACCACCAGTGGGTTCGAGCTCTCAATGAACAGAAGGATGTTGACGTGGTGTACATCGACTTTAGTAAGACTTCGATAGAATAAACCACGAAGTACTCCTTCCTAAACTGAAGACAAACGGAATCGGTGGAACGTTATTTCAATGTTTACACGAGTTTATTGTGGGATGTAAGTTTAGAATACAGGTCAATGACTACCTGACAGATTGGTTCTTCGTCGACCAGTGGCTTACCTCAAGGAACTGTACTTGAGCCAGCATTATTGATTATTCATAGCAGCGATCTTCCGCAGCAGCTCCAGTCACTATGTGCCCTGTTTGCAGATGATTTGCAAATCTGGAGGATCAGGGAGAACCAGGACGACTGCGCTCGCCCTCAGCATGACTTAGAGCGACTGTCAACGAGGTCAACTGAAATGAAACTCCCTCTTAACGCAAGCAAGTCGGTGTTCATCAACATAACCAGACGTCTAACCACTCGGTCATATACCTTAGAAGGCCAGCTGCTCCACCCCAACGCATCCGTCAGAGTCTTAGGAGTTCTCTAGCGACATGATATGAGATCACTAGAAAATACAGAGACAATGTACCGTGCGGGACTTCGTATGCTCTGGGCATTAAGACGCAGTTTCTCCACATGGTCAGAAGAAACCGTCCCTCGTCTATTCACCTCGCTCATTAGACCAATCCTTGAATACGGTGCCCCAGCTTACCATCCGATAACCCAGTGGGAAACTGAAAGCTGGAGAAAATACAGCATATCGCAACTAGAATGATACCGAGTCTACAAAAGCTTCCGTATAAAAAACGTTGTGAAAGGCTCGGACTCTATACACTATCCTACCGCCGAGTAAGAATTGACCTTATTATGACCCATCGAGTACTACACTTGAATCACTTCCCCATACTGCGACCAATATTTCACCTGCGGGAACCCTGTAACACCCGAGGACACCGTTACAAACTCAGGGTCCCTGCATGAACAAAGTATCACATCAGATTTGTATCGAACGAAGAATCGTAAACTTATGGAATACACTACCTGAAGGATTAATAGAGGCCGATTCTGTGAAGTGTTTTAAAACCCGTATCGACGATTATTTCGGAAACCTGTGCTTTTGTGAAACGATGCACATACAATGCCAAAAGAAGACATTGTATGCCCGGAAATAATGACACCAATACAAATTCCTAACCGAAAAAGGATAAACACTTAGCTGAACAGATACAACCGCTGATGATTCACAACTAAATGTTTTTGATTTTTCGTAATTGGGTAGTTGTACAGAAACCGTTCTACTTGCTCTTAAACACAGCCTCAGTCTCAAATTCTGTAATTTTTGGTTAGCTATTTTGTCATTTCGTGACCAACATCAGGCTTGCTTGATATTCATCGCGCATTGAGCACATGCAGTTTGGCTGTAAGAATAACATACGCTGATACTTCGCATGTAGAATACAATGAACTGAGGCCCACAAATACTGATGAAGTTGGCAACTTAAGGAGTAGTGATGCGTTTGCAAGTAGTGATTTGCCCATGCGTTTATTATAAAATAAGTCGCTGTCACTAAGCATTGTGAAGTGTGTACAGTTGGAAAGGGATTCTGTTTCTATAGGCATTCTTCTATATATTGACGCAAATAAATTTTAAACCCAAAATCTCCAGTTGCCATCTATCGAAAGTCGACCACATTACCAAACTCATGGGCCACCATGGGAAACTAGACATATACCACTGTTAACCTGATAGCCTACAGAGCGTTTTCTCCCTTCGGATATCCAATATTTGAAAAGCTCTTTCTTCTTTTGTTAATATTCCGCCACATTAACGCTTTATAAATTAAGGTTGGACTCCGCTCTATCTTATGCGCATTACTTGACACAGCTGATTTCCATCGGAAGACGAAGTAACGCAAACTAACACTGTGCCCACCAGTCCTATCCGCAAAGAAGCAAAGAACAGACCAGCGTATGTGTTTATGTGAATAAATCAGCGAATCATCTTCAACCTGAATTATCTCATATTTGCTGTCATTTGAAACATTTAGTTTCTATTACCCACTGCTGTCATCCTACGAGACTTGTCAGATAGTCGTTTTCAGCACTTTGTAAGTCCTAGTTCTTTGCTCAACTTGATTAGCTATCTAAAGCTGGCAATCTGACGCAGCGGGAATAATAAGAAAATGTTTTAGGAGCCTCACAATTCAGGTAATTTTGGTAGTAGATGACAGTCCGAGCTGGAGATGGACAGACGTTGCGAATGATTTCCATTTCACTGTGTCTGATTTCTGGATCTAATAATCGTTGCATAGCCAATTTTCCATCACTAGAGATGCGATGTCCCAGCTTGGTGTTATCTATGTAGCGCAGTTCTGACAGTTTTGTTTAGAGCCCTTGAGCGCTTGTGTCGCAGCATTTATTGGTTGACGTATTCGGAGCTCGGTTTACTGTGAGTTACCGGCACAAATGGGTCCCGGTTCTCTAACCTTTTTGACATAGTGGTTGGCACGGTTGGCTGATCTATGGTAAAAGCAATGGAGTTTGGAGCACCGCTACCTGCGGTGCGGATTGCTTGAAGAAATGATCTGAATCTAAATTTGATGCCGCAAGTTTTCTGTTGTCATACGACACTTGGATCGCAATTCGGAGTGTCTGGCGCCCAGCCAAGATGAATTCAGAATGCTTGACGAGCTTCCATAGTAGTTTGAGGGACTGATAGATGGGTGACGTCAAAAACCAAGACCTTTTGCATGTTATGTAGTAAAATAATGTAGCTTCACTCTTCAACGTCGTGATATTGTCATTTGATTTAGCTGGCACGCTTTAATCCCGGCACGCTATAAATCAACACCACTGTTTTATCTCATTTTAACGTCGGATTCTGCTTCTGACTTTCTTGGCATGAGTTGTACGGTAAAATGCCGGCATTGACAGTAAAGTACACTAGAGTGTGGCTTGCTAGGAGAACATTTATGTCCCGTTTGTCACCAAACGTTACTTAGAGTAACCAAGGTTCCCCTACGTGCAGAGATTCTCGGTCTCCTGCAAGACGTGTAAGAATAGTTCAGAGAACACTTAATCCGAATGCGCAGATTAAATCAGCGCAGCGGATTTGAGCCACTGCTTATGGGTTATGGGAGGTTCAAAAATATCTCCGTCATCGACTTTTGGTTTCGTTATAAGTGCTTGTTCTGCTATCCATTGTCTACAGAGAGCACTCGTGTGGAATTAGTTGCTTTATCCAGTGTAAAATCCATGCCAACACTACTACAGGGCTACACATGTCCAGGGCCGTTAGTACCACTGTCTCTAGGGGTCAAGTGCAGTTGTTAAATCAATAAAAAACACTGTAGTGGTGATTGTGTAAAATGCGCATTACTGTTCATGCCTCGCGGCACTCCATGATATATAGGAGACCGTCTCACCGGCCTATCGTTACTGATGTGTCCCACCATTGGGGTCGTTGTTCGCCGATCAGCGTAGAATTTATACAACACAGTTATTGTAGTTGAACGGCTTGCAGACTTGAGGTTGAGGAGCATGAATCCGGTGGTCAATATGGCAATGGTGCTCGCAGCACAGGTAACGGGGTTCAGCTGCTTCAAGTTTGTGTCGATCTTAGCCGAGTACTAGCTTTCCGCTGTCATGACGTCAAAGTGCCAGCTGGAATGCTCCATCACCTGGCGAGCCGTAGACACTAATTGACCCCGTTGACATCAGTTATCGTTGGCTAGACTGCATGCCCAATCGCAACTCAATTTCGAGTATTCACTTCACTTATGATCACGCGCTTGTTTGTGCCAAATTCGCTCTACTTTATAGCGGTTTTCAACATTTTCGCCGGAACCGGGTTCATCCGGCTAAGGTTTCTGCCACAAAAGTCCTCTGTGTCTTTTAGGACGCGTTGGTCTCAAATCTCAAGGGTACATCATGCTCAGATTAATAAAATGCAGTGAACACATAACTGCAGCTCCACGCAGAAATATGTGACCCTCGCATGTAGTTTCACTGGTACTCATGTCATCCACTGGAGCACTGCACGCTCTCTCCCGATTCTCGAAGCTCATCGAGCAGTTCCGATAGTGTTGGATAATATTTACTGCGTAACACAACCAACGCTGAAAGAAAAAGGCCCCTCCAGTAGGGTCAAGCGGTCTGAGGAGCGCAGTGACTCATTGAGATAGAGGAAGCGCCACCTCACGGAATTTCCGAAAGCTTTCTCTTCTGGTCAGATCTACTACAGGTAAGAGGATAACTGTAGACAAAGCCTGGTACGAAACTAAGTGCAGGTCAACCTACTGTCAGTGACATCGACTTATGCGTTTTGCCGAGCATAGGGAACAGTATTCTAGCTAACCAGTAGCACCGGCGTATTCTTATTCAAGATTCCCGATAGTTGCATAGTGTATAGAGGCTTCCCTCTCATTTAAAAAGCTGAGGTTTCTTTTGAGTTTCCTCTCTTAATAAGCTACAAAGCACCTGACTCTGATAAACCCGTGCGGCTCTTTTCACAGCTGGATGTCCATAAGTTGTTCGGGAGTAATTCGCCCTCCTCCAAGAGGTTTCACACACCGAAGTAATGCTGTCTGATTGGAGGGTAGAGGATGTCGTGCCCTTCTGCTAAAGGGCGCGCTAACAGACTGCTTTGCATTTAAAGTGTTCACCTCTCTACTTTTAAGGAAGCTCGATCTGGAACGCAAACAGAACATACTTCAACAGTAAACTTTGTTCCGACAAATGCTCGTGTCGTCAAACTTTTGTGCGGCCAACGATCTTTATTTCTTAGACATACGAACGGCGTTTGACGCAGAGGATTAAGCTATTCTCTGTATTTGGTTGTAGAGAAGGAGGCGGCCGAGAAGTAGGCGTACATTCTTTTAGCCATCTATACTTGAACCTCGGGCGAAGTGGGGATATACGGCGGACTTCAACTTTCTAAGTGTCACCAATGGCGTGAGACAGGACTACCCAGCATGGGCTATCCTGTCCAATTTTGCTAAGCATGACATCCTTGATAGCTTTCTGTAAAATTACGGACCCAGCGGCGTTGAACTGCTTTCAGGGAGACCGATTTAACGATTGGCAGTAGGCGGGTGGCATCGTCGTATTTTGCGACTCTTCACAACCCGCCCAAAATGTGCTATGCAGGTTGCAGTTGTCTGTCTTCCAGTTTGGAACAACGTTCACCCATTCGATGTGTAAGATGATCCTACAGGACTGTCTAGGAGTTGCCTTCACCCTTACTCTTACAAGTGCTTTTTTGGAAGTGGTAGACAAGTCTGTTTACTTCGGAAGCTGCATCATCACCAGCTATTTTAAAGGATGAGGTCCTTCTGCACATCTTTAAGACGCAAGTTGTGTTTGCTTATCTCCGTCATCTTTGGGTTCGACGCGACCTGAATCTCTCCATGAGGCGACGATTCAACTATTCTGCGATAAGAGCTATCCTGCTCCACGATTGCGGGAACCAGAATGTTCTTGTAAAGGTATTTCAGAGGATGTTTTCCTTTGATCACCCCCGCCTGCAGAGCATTAATGCTGTACCTTGGCAACATCACATTCATAATGATTGTGTTCTCCAAAGGATTTTCAGATCAGACAGACTTCGCCGGCCGCTGAGTCGCATAAGTGCATTGCATAGGCTTAGATATTTT